>JARVGP010000836.1:0-29591 GCA_029876185.1 Mansonella ozzardi | reverse complement strand
TTTTTTAAGGTTCTTACTTTGTTTGATGTATTTGTTGGTTTTTATTATTATGTATCGTTATTGATTATGCCACTTATGTCTGTTGGGTTTGGATATTTTTTTTTGGTTTGTATGACGAGGTTCAATTGTGGCCTAAAGTATTATGACTATTTGATTTATTTAGTTTTTTGTGTAGGTGTTTTGTCTGTTTTTAGCTGTTTAAGTTTTTTTTTTAAAATACCTGATTTGTAATTAGGAGAGTCTTTCAGTCTGTATTCGTTTTTTTCTATTGTATCTTGTTTTTCTGATTTTTTTTTTATTTCTTTTTGATTTTTGTTCTACTAGGTTTTTTAGACTATCCTTGGTTTGGTGGCTTTTACTTTTTTGATTCTTTTAATTTTATNTTCAATTAAAAAGTAAAATTAAATTAAAAATTTTAAAATTTTTGGTAAATTTTTTTTGTTTTTTTTTTTTTTTTTTTTTTTTTACAAAGATGAATAAGACTGAAGTAGCTTTCAGGAGTTTCATAAGAGTGAAGTCTCAAGAGTTTTTCGATAAAAACTAAGAAAGTTAACAAATTAAGTATCATCATGACTACCAAACTTCAATTTTTTGTCTTTATACAGAGTTAAAATAAATAATGGACATTTGCTGTTGAAGTGATCAGATTAATTAACTAGCAAACGACAAAGAAAAAATAAAGTGAACGAAAAATGAATGCATATTTTTCAGTATCACTGTGTATAGACAAAATGAGGGAGATAGGCAGTAATGGAGTGAATTGAAAATGAATTGGAAATAAGTTGAAAGCGAAATTCCGGATATGACAACTCGAAACCGGGTCAACAATGGACAAATATTGGCGAAGAGTGGATTAATGGACACAGGTAGATATGGATTATGTCCGATGAGCATTTATTTTTCGTTCAATGCATTTATGTTTGGAAGAATATTGCTGTCTAAAATTATAGCTTGTTCGAAAAAGTGCTTCTAAAAAGTGTCTTTATTTGTCTTGTTTCACTTGTTTTATTGTTCACTGTTTTGTATTCGGTTGTGATAACCATCATTTTTCAGTATGAAATTATGACCATAACAAAAAACGATGGCAGTGGTATGTAACAATAATAACATTGATAAAAAGGACGATTGATGAAAAATATTGTCAGGATTTTAATTTCTGCTTAAGGGATACAAAACTTTCTTGTTGAGTTTTTATATAGTTATTTGACTAAATGACATCTATTTTACTGTCATTGATCCCTCTGTATAATACTCCATCAATTCGTCAGTCCAACAATGAAACAACATACCAAACATCAAAACAAAAGCAAAAAAAACATTGAAGTTGGAAGAAACGAGTTTTTAGTAAAAAACAAACCAAGGTATTATACTCTTTAGAATAAATATTTTTATATGCCTTAAATTCAAATATTCCAGCTCGAATTTTCGTATATTTGAAAACTATTGCGAAATTTCTTACAGTAATGATAACTCTGCTGATAAAAACTAAATTTATAAAAACTAAATTTATGCATTTCGTCCCTGAAAGACAACCACTAAGTTGGGAAGTGTGTGATTTATAGTTTGATGCTTTCTAATTTTTCTTTACAAATATTGGACATTTTGTTGTGATATTAACAATTCAGTAAGTTAGCAGATAGGATAAGAATTGAAAGTAGTGGATTAAATTCATTTTCACCAAACCCTTTCCATCCCTTTCTCTCTTTCTCTCCGTTTTTTTCCATTTTCTTACCAAAAAAGTTAAAATATACGACAATCTATTCATGAGAAATATCATTCCATGCGCATTCGTCAGCATCGTGGCATATTATTCCATTTCCAGATAAACCTTTTCCCTGTTTAGAAATGAATAATCTTACAGTAATTTTTTTTTTTTAGAATTAGACCCATGAAATTTGGATCACTTATTTGCGAGAAGGTGAAACATTCAAAATGGTGAAATAATGATGAATACTATTAGGCACTGGCATTCTGATCCGTAATTGCCGCTTTTGCAAATGGCATTCGGATTATAAGGATTAGCTTGCACGTAAAAGTCATGTTGATATATTGGATAGCATTGACTGAGTGACATTTTCTGCTGGTTGCAATCTAATTTCGTATATTTTTTTTAATTCTCTGGAAGTGAGGAAAAAGACTTTTCAGTTTACTGTGTAAAGAATTCATCGCAACCTCGATCCTACCAACGTATGACGAGAAATATTCGTTTGAAGGATTGTCGTGCTATATGCGGTCGCCACGCCATCCTGGTTAATGATCTTATTGAATGATCATATTGGGTAATTCAGAATTAGGAAAATTAACTTCCACTTTTCCGTAATTCTCGAAAACTGTAAAACAGTGAGAAGCTATTAATTGTTACATAGTGGAAATAAAAAAAAGTTGACAAAAATCCACATTACCACTGTCGCATGCACATTTCCGACAGTTTTTAGGCCAATATTGTTGACTATTTTGCCAACTAAGTCTATTGTGAAAACATTTTAAAATAGTGAAAACTTCTAAATGGCTTCCGGTAGAAATGATTTATAAATCAGCAGAATTAAAAAATTTGACAACATATAGAATGTACACATTTGCTTCAATACATCTGTGGTAGCAAAGTTATCATAAGCTTTAAAATAATTTTTTAAGGCTTCAAGTTTACAACATAATTTGGCGTAAACGGAGCAATATCGCTATTCGCATTTTAAAGTAGCACAACCAATTTTGTTGTAGAGCTGCAAGCTTTAGTCTCAAAGATGCCTGAATATAAAATCAGTACTTAATCAAGCCAAGCTATAGAGTTCATTTAATCAAAGTGAAATTGTGAAAAGATAGAAAAACAGTAAAATTTGGGTTTATTTACGTGCTATATCAGAATAAAACTTTAAAGTTGCTGTAAGTGATAAGTGAAGAAAAGATAAGAGCTTGTAGTATTTTCTAAATTTTCTACAAGCGTCTTCTAAATCTGAATACAGGACTGCAGTTTCCTTTTTTTGCTACATCTTAGAAATTACTCATTCTCATTGAATAAATTATACCTATTTTGCAAAAAAATGGAAAATGTTTGACGAAATTTAAATGTATCGAATGAAAAGATTTTAAATATGTCTGTTGAACTCCATTGAATAGATTTTATGTAGATTTGCTAGCAGAAAATGAACAATCGTTTTAAGTGAACAATGTGACACTTCCTCAAAGAAATATCCCAAATGCTTTCAAATGATAATTAATATGAAATTTAATTTATCAACGATGAATTTCAAATCAAATGAATGATCGATTTAGCTCTGTTTAGCTTTTGGACCAGGAAATTTCCGACGTTTCTATTTTTCTATTTCTCAAGATATTCGGAAAAGAAGAAGAATTTGAGTCTTGCTAATTTTAACATCGAAAATGTCACCGATATTCGGACTATTTTTGTTTAATTTCTTACAGCATCACTCCTTCGTTATTAAAAACAACTAGCTATACCATTGAACTCCAAATAATCCGATGACAAAACGACAAGTGGAAACTATTTTCTTCCTAATCAAGTTAGAGATAAAAAAATATTGCTGCGGAATATAGAAACGTGAACTTAATTTTATAACCACTCTCTAATCAATTCAATTAGGCGCCTTAAATGGAAAAAGTGAGAAAAGAAGGTGAGCATAATAGCAACTAATTTTTCTAAAAAGCTAGATTTTTTTGGAATTGTAGGAAGACTGATTCACTGTTTTTATGAATCCCTGAATTTTTTTCTTGTTGATAATGCCAATTAAAATCTATCACCACTCACAGAAGTTAATTATTTCTGATGACCGTTTGAAACATTAAAATGTTTTTTCTATGATGAAATTTTTTCGTAGTAATAATTAAAACTATTTATTGGCTATGTTTCTTGATTATTTTATGTTTTTCAACATTATTAATGAATAGCTGAATGCATTTCGTTCTTTATCACTTTGATATCTATTATTTCGATAATTGAAAGATCCAACATTTTAAAAGAGAACTACATTTGCAATAAAAATTAATTGAAGCATCTTTCAATAACAGTCAGCTTTCCCGTAAATTCTTCATCTAATTCTCTAAATTAAGGTGTATATAATAATTCAAATTGCCAAATAACAGGTGAACTACTTCAAATATTTTTAATGATTGTCGCCAGACTTCTTTCAGAAAATTCAGTCCTGGATTTGATTGAATAGGTTATTGCTGAATAATCAGATGATCAGTGATTGTCTGAAAAGAGAAACCAATCAGTCAGATTGTCTGAAAAGAGAAACCAATCAGTCAGTTATTTTTATATTTATAGAAATAAATTTTGGATAATGTGATCGGATTCGTTTAGTATAGCTTCATAAAAATGCATATTAACAAGTAAGTACATACAATCATCAACCATAGTTCTCGATATATTCATTTTCTCTTTCTGATCATCGTTTGACAAAATTCTGAAACATGCGTCATATAATTTTCTGGAAAAAATATTCTTGAAAGTTTTAAAGCTCTCTAATAACAGACTGATATTTAGATAATTCCAGAAATGATGAAATGAACCTAGCTACGTTAACTTGAGGAGCAAAAAGTTATCACCATCAAAATTAATTTTTCCATCTCTGTTAACATCCGCTTGATTATAAATGGTCTTGATGTCACTATCAGTAAGGTTACGTCCCATTCGTTGAAACGCAGTTCGCAACTCAGATCGACTGATACATCCATTACCATCTACATCTAATTCATCGAAGACAGCTTTCAAGGACAGTGAGAACGGATTTGCATAAGCTATCGATAAAAATTCTACAATTTTCGTATGAATTGTTGACTTCATTCTTGTAATCTATAATATTTCACCAAAAATTAGTGTATAAAAGAGTTTGCGAAATTAATCGAAACATAATAAATTTATTATATCTTATATTTAATGCTTTTCCGAATAATTGCGTACATCTTAAATTATACTCTTTGGTAAACGAAATTCTTAGCAGGTGAAAAAAATACCATCCAAATCAATATTGCCATCTTTATCCTTGTCCGCGGCATTAAACATTGCATCCAGCTCATCATCTGTTGGACATTGGCCCATTTTGGTCATCACCGCATTCAATTCATCTTTTTGTATGTAACCGTCACCATTCAGGTCAAATTCATTAAAAATTCCTCGCAAATCTTCTTCTTTTAGCTCTCCATTGCTTGCATTCTACAAGAATGATTTTCTTCTCGGAAATTAATAATTTTGATAACATTGTTGATTAAGATTTTCCACAAAATATAAAAAGAAAGATATTCCGTTCAAACAGAATTGCAATATTATAAATATTTTTGGTAGTGGGTACCAATATTAATAATAGCAATAGGGAATGCAGTAATAGAATTGTTGACAAGATTTATTAGAAAATCCCCTATGACACCCTCAGATGTTTCAAATCAAAGTATTAGGTGTCATCGCTGCTCAGTTTTATAATTAATATAATGAGAGTTGAGAGTAACACATTGTTTTCTCTGTGTGCGCCAATCTGATAGATGAATCAACATTATACCTCTATCAAGGTAAATTTATGCACAATCACAACACAGATTAATGTATATTCAATAATGATTCACTATTACCTCTATCATATTTAGTAAAAGTCGAAAATTTCTTGGATTCGATCATCATTTCAATTAGAAATATTCATGCAAACAGTGCAACTTGAATAAAGAAAGAAATTTGGTTCGTTTCAAAATTTTCGCAGTTAAATTTTAGAAGAAAAATAAAAGAAGAAAAATTAAAGTTGTTGTTATATGTTTTTAATAAAAACTATTCGCTTAATTAAAGAAGCTTCGAATTTTGATGCTAATTGCTAATAAAATAAAAACCACAGACTACTGATTCTCGGATTTTATTCGCAACAAATTTGATTCATAAATTCCTTTTTCAAATTATATTAAGATTTTCGAATGGCAAATCACATGAAAACTTCCGATTCTAAGAAAATTTTGTAAATGAAGACTTCTGATTCACAGATCATATGTAAAATTCTTGTAGAAAACAGATTATTTTTTCGCGTAGAAAACAGATTAAATTGTAAGAAACAGATTATTTTTTCACAAATGAGATTTAAGAAATTCATGTCACCAACCGTCAAACTATTATTCATTTGCTGATCAATTTTTCTACAGTTCTTATCTCATTCAAGAACCAAAAATCAGGCAGTATTGCACGACCGATTTGTTTTATATTTCATGGAGTATGTTTCGTTAGACTTAATATAGCTCTTGTTATTTGGATCATAATGAAACATCAATGGTATAGTTGACAGATTTTTAATTTCATCAGCAGTGCGGCATCCCTTTAAGTAAAGAGGAAATTCTAGTAGAACTGAAGCATTTGTTGCAATGGTTTGGGATGAGTTCATAACTTACACTACTCGTCGTGATTATTCATCTTTGGCTTAGTTTCTGCAATCAAAAAGATATAAAATTTAGATTGAGTTCGTTGAAACAAAAAAATAATTCATTAAGTAAACAAAATATATTTCGACAAGCAATTAATGTTTTTGTACAATAACAATTTAAAGAAAAATATCACAAGAGGTAGACAATCTGGTATATTGTGTATTTTATTACACTTCAAGTTGTTTTTTACTTTTTAAATTCCAAAAATTTTACATAACTTACGTTGTTTATCAGCTAAAGTTTGTTTGCCATAAATTTGTGTAAATCATCAGCAATTTATTTACTCATGTAACAAAACATCCCAGCAGCCTACTTACCACAATTTTCAATATAATTAGATTCGATGCTTTTGCTTAGAAACTTATTATGCTGAACTCGGGTATCTGCTAGGCCTGCTAAAGTAGTTTTCCATAGAACTTATAAAAAATTAAGTGTAAACCTAATTTTTTACATGGAACGATGAAACAATTATTTTTCAATATTTCAAATATGCGCTATGTCGAGCAATAATATTATTCAGCAAACTTGCTTAGTCTCATCAATGGATAATATCAAAGTTTCCATCCAACTGGATAAGACGGATAAAAGGTCAAAAATGACCAATTATTCAGGTTTCTAGCCAAAACCACGGTTGCCTTAATGTTTGTTAAAATTTATTTGACAAACAGCTTCAGTATTTGTCTAATCTGATGGAGATTGAAAACTTGGTTTCATTAAATGATATGTTTAAGTGCTTTACCATGTATTTTCTTGAAAGAAAATTTCACTCAATAATTCTGACAATTCTGCTAACGTGCCAAGTTCTAGCATCATTTTGAAATGACTATTTATGCAGCTGATTACTGCAATTAAATTAATTATCTACATAGCATTAAAACATTGTTTTTTTCACTGTACAATCGGCAAGCAAAGAATTTAATTCTAATAAGCTTCCAATAATTTTATTAATAAGATGGGATGAAGAATTGAAGATGAAATGTGAAAAATTCGAATGAATTATAATGAAGAGACTTGAAGTATACAATTTCAGCAAGCTTACTGTCGCTTTCGTACATGCATTTTTATTATGAGGGAAATCTGTCGATAGAAAATAATAAATGGTATGTATCGAAATTTTGGTGGGCAAGAAAAAAATGGTACAGCTGAAATGAATGTCATAGTAGGAACACATACAGACAGTTATGGCACCGATGCGTATAAAAAACAATTAATAATGTCGTCTTTTCTAAATTTTTGAAGACTATCAATTTTCACAGTAACCTGTTTTTTGAGATGATAATTTAAAGTTATTTTGATAAGTATGGTTAATACTAGAAGCAGTAATTATGGTGATAGACATTAAATGTGACAGCTGAAATGTCCGGAAATGATACTTACCTGCAGCGTTTTTCTGGACTTAGAGTTCGAGGAATAGCATATGCCCATACGTAAGAGTATGTGATATCGCAGGAGTCCCCTTCGGCGAGCGGAGCACGAGAACAGAATGCCAGTTGTGTCGATCTGTTTTCAGACCTTGGGTTTGAGTTGGTTGACTCGTAAGCAGCACGTTCCACGCCCATCCAATCCTATTAATACCTACTACGTACTGCATTCAGCCGCATTATATACCCAAAACCAAAGACTCATTCTTATACTGTACTCTCAAACTTTTACTATTTACCACGGCGACTGCAGCTTTGTTAAGGACCACTGCAAGGCAAAGGGAACTGCAATGTTCCTTACGGGTTCGAAGCTAATCGTGATTCAGTCAAGCATTTAAGTCCATTACGTAGTTCTTGAAACATACTAATGGTTGCATTCTTTAGACAACAACAACAACTGGTCTTACATCCGATCGTGCATTTTTTTATCATAAGATTAACGTATCAAACAAATTAAAGACAACGTTCCAAAAAGTTCCATTTTCTGTGATCATTACTATCATTTATTTTTGCAATCGTCTCAAGTGAAAGAGACCTAAAAACTAAGAGACTAGGAGGACAAAAAGAACAACATATTAGGAGTGAAACCATTTTCTTACAATCTTTCTTCATCGGATGGAATTTTTATCTCTTTCTAATAACTAATAACTCATTATATCATTTAATTAGCGAGATCATCCGGAAAGAGGATATGATATCAATATTTTCACTGATTTATATTGATATACATGAGCAAAATGACTGTTTTTCGTCTAACATTTATATGAAAATCTATTTCATACGATTGGATTTCAGAAATATTGTGAATCAATATTATATTTGTGACAGTGATAGTGCTATTTTGTTAAATACGCTTGAAAAATGGCAAAGTTAACCCATAAAAGTTAATTCTTGCTGGTTTTAATCATTATCAACAACATATACTCGATGCTGAATTTGACTAAGTAATTAATACTAATTAATATAATATCATTATATACTGACATATTAAATGACCTTGTCGTTGCGAAATAATGCAAAAAAATTGAGTCCAAAGATTTTTGTAGCAATGTCATTCGGATCGTGTTGATACAGTGCAGTAAATATTATAGAAAAGAAACTTCAATGCAAGTTTTTTGTGGAATTTACGGAAAAAAAAAATTGTTGCAAGATTCTTCAAAAATTTTGTAGAATTTTCGATTTGACATCTGCAACTGCATTCGAGATTTTTTTTCCAATTTAATATGTGACTAAATTGGAAAAAACTACAGTATGTGACTCAGAAAAATTGCAGTCAAGCCAACGACTGAAACCAGATGCACCAAAAGAATGGATATAGACCAATCGTCAAGACTGATTTGCACTCCCAAGTCAGCGAGTTTTTACATGTCAGAACTTAGCAAGAGCGGAAATGTTTGCGGATTTAAAGGAAATATTAATTTGTTTTATGCAGCGTTGAAATAAAAAAGGCGAATTGTCATTGCTAGATGCAAGTAATTAATTTATTTAACAAAGTAACAAAAATAAAGTTTTCCATTTTGGTTTTAGATATATGAAGGAATACTTTGGGACCAAAAAGAGAAAAGCCTTCAATCTCTATCAGTATCAATCTCTGTCAAAATATATATAAAAGATTAATGATAGAACAAGGAAATATTGTAATGTCAACTTTTCTCGCAAAAATATGATTTCATAGACCTATTTAAAACGAGTACCGTCAACCAATTTCAGAATCGGTAACAAGATAATAAGTGAAATAGTAATTTCCGCGGAAGATTATTTATCGATTTCAAAATTATCAAGCCATATCGGTCAATATGACCTATCTCCATGATTAATTATTTGAATTATATGGAAGTTCCGCTTATTCAATCTATGTTTTGAATTTTTTTGTAACACTAATATGAACGAATTTAAAAATTGTCAAATTCTGATTTCTAAGTTCGAATTTCACAACACCATTTTATCGTACTCTCTCAGTCCAATAAAATGATGATTTGTCATTTTATTCTTGAAAAAGTTGCTCATACGACGACTATGACGATCATTTATGAACTAAAATAGTTGATAAAAAAGATGAAGTTGACAAATCAATCTGATATAAAAATTCTGAATGTTCATGAAGCATAGATGCAGCATATTTTCAACCTTATCATCGTGGCTACTTGAAAGTACAAATTGCATATGCAATTTTACAAATCGAAAAATTTTCTCCAATTACAAACCTGACAAATTCAGCCAGCAATAAAAGATTTGCCAAAAATAAGTTAGTAGACAGAAGTACCGTAAGAAAATGGTTTATGGGTTGTAGGAAACAAATCATTAAAAAAATATTACTACAAGAAGGGATCTAAATAGACGAAAGCGTCAAGAAAATTGGTTAAACTCAATCAGCAGAATAAATAAATCTCATCCTTTTACCAGGTCTTTTATTAACGGGTAAAATAAATTGTATCATCTTAAATAATAGACTTCTCATGTATGTGCAAAATTTGATTATATCGATAAATTTTATCGGAAATAATTCAATGAATAGTTGTTTTAAATTGTTCTCTCGTTTCCGAGAAATGATTTGATAAAATTAGTTCGCCTCATCTAATTTAAGTTATTTTCTTATTTCGATGCAGTGTCTCCAATCATCTGAAACTCAACACGTACAAAACACCAAGATTCCAACGTTCGTTTATCTCCATCTTTCCCATTGTCTGATTAATAATGACAGGTTAAAGTGAATTGGGTGAAACATTTTTAAGTCCTGAATTTTTTGCGCTTTGAACTTAAGAATTGAAATCGAATCCATTTTATTTATTTTCAGATAATAGCGATAAGTATGAAAATTCTTGGATCCCAAATTACTTGAGTATAATTTTGATATTGGAAATATATTATTCGTCTTCACCATGTGCTTATAACAAAATTAGAAAATGTGATAACACAGTTTACTACTTTGAATAAATCTACCTCTTCTCATTCTTCTAATTTTTCCATTCTAGAAAAATATCAAGTTTTAGGAAGTTAATTAAACATCTTTCTTTAGGCTATTTTATTGAATTGTTTCCAAAGGATACTTTTTTTACGCTTTTGTCTTAAGGTTTTCAAATACTTTTTAACCAAAATTGTCTACAGCAATTAAAGCTATTTGATTGAGACCACATTTCGCTTACCGCACTTATTGCATGGCTTATTTTACCAAAGTTGATTGCATGGCTTACTTTATTATCAATGAAATTTTTTAAGAAGTAGACTTTTTCAAAACATTTTCTGCTCTTATTTTCGTCTTTGATCGAACTGATAGAGCTTTAGATGTAAATGATTTATCAAAAAATTTTAATGTCCTCAAACACTCGTCATTTGATTTTGCACTGTATCCGACAGAAGTGATTGCATCTACAAAATTTTGAAAAAAATTTCTGTCATAAATACTTACACTTAGAGTTTGCTGTCTCGTATAACTCAAATTAGATTAATTCAGGAGTGCCAATTTCTGTCTTGTTGTAGATAATAATAAAAAACAGAATATTTATGCTGAAGTTAATGAAGTAAATTTTTCATTCTTGAAGTAGCAAGAACACTATGAAATGCGAAATTCATATAACAGTATAATCATATTTTATGAAACGTATGTAAGTTAAATGAAAAAGTTTGAAGCTTATGAATAATACTTAGATTTAACACTTCACAGAGCACTAGAAAATGACGAAAAAGATTAAAAGCTCAAATTAGGCGGTACAAAAGGTAAACTACACAGAAAAAAACTTTAAAAGCATATGTTTCATGCCTAGGCATGATAATAATGAGTACATAAGCATATTCGCAATCAGCAGCTTGATAGAAAAAAAGTGAAAATGATGTGACGATACAAAATGAAAACTTGATCAAATTACATTACTATCATCACAGTCTTATAATTTTACTCTGAAAAAATATTATTGCAAGAAAATAATGTTGGGTTATTTATAACTAAGCAACGTTGTATAGATTGGCATTTTTGAGTTAAAAAAGTTTGCAATATAGCGACCAAACCTGGCACATACACATAATCGGCTCAAATAGTCTTGAGACAACAAGGAAATAAGATTATTTATATCATTTTTTCAACCATATTGTTGTAATATCAAGTTGTTCTTCATTTTGAATACATTTGACAATGAATAAAATAAGTATGCTTGCATTTATGAATTTCAAAAAGCATTGGAATAATTCAAAAACAGACAAAAATTGAATTGTAAGAATTGCTTAAGACATCGCTATCATGATTTCCTACTTGCTATTTCGTGCAATTTTAATAGCAAGTAAGTTATTCAGGTATAGGCATGTCCAAACACTATAAACTATGCAAATCTTTCGCTCATGCTAATACTAATAAAAGTCGAATGATAAAAATCATTTCTTTGTCATTTATTCTTGCGCAAAGCCTTCAGATTTGCACGATAGCACGACAAAAATAAAACATTTCTGAACTATTAATTTATCCGAAAGCGTAAAACTAGCATAAATGGCTGATTTTATATTTTGCAACTACTACTATCATTAAGCAATTCATGAATAGAATATCTTTCTTTGCAATTATTTTTTTAGGTACTCATTCAGAATTGAACACAATTAATTTTGAAAAAAATTATTGAAAAATTCACCGTCGATGACAAAATAAATCTACATTTTTAATGAAAATATAGTAGAGCACGAGAAATTATTATCCTTGAAATGTGTAAAATGAAGCTACAGCAGCAACAGGAGCATTTTTTTAAAGCAATGTTCTTTTAATTTGACAGAAGGAAAATCGCATTAAAACCTGATAGATTGTCGTAACAGTACTACAAATTTGTTAGGAAGTTAGTTTCTCCTGCTCTGATTATGAACCATTGTCCAATGACGCGCGAAACCAGAATAGAGACGGCTGAGTGTTCTACTGCTTGGTGAATTCGTTACCGGATAAGCCTGAAGATGTATTCCGCATTATCGATATATTGACTGGAATTAGCATCCTAATTATGATATGAATGCTTATCCAGCGATTTTTTTGCACATCAAATAACTTCAATTAAACTTTCACACTGCAAGCAAGTAATTTTAGTTAATCTGCAATTATCAACTCCCTTTCTTTTCAACGTCTCACATAATTCTAGCTTCTTATTAATCCTAAAAAGTAATTTGTGCAAATGCATTGTTAGCGAAGGTTAGAAACGCTCTTTAAGCTTAAGTTACTTTATTCAACAAATTACATGAACACAAAGGAATGTTTTAATACAAAAAGGATTGCTTTCTGATGTTATTGTTTTAATTTTCCAATCTGGCAAAATGAATCGAAACAGCAAAAAAATGTGCACTTTTGAATTCGAATCATATATGCAGAAGTACTAAAAAAAGTAGGCCAGTGTAACGACTTACGTAAGGTCAGCATAAGGTTAACGTAATCAATTAATATACGAATAGAGAACGGCACTTAGATAGGGGAACCTATCTAATTGCTATCAGTGATTTCCTTCTAGATGCGGTAAATTATCAGATGTATCCTACGGGTATTGTGAGTATAAACAGAATAGTTCCCCTTGCCATCACGGATCGATGAACAAGAGCAAAACTGATCCATCTGTTTACAGGGTTGATTCACTTTATCTGTAGTTGGTTTTTATCTAAAAAAAGTTACAAATTTCCAAAAAAGGCGATATGCATACAAAAGTTTTGTAATTATCAGTTACAACCATTATATTTATCTAAATGCATCAATGTCGCCAGTCTGTTCACAATGGATCAATTTAAAAAGTAACTTTTGGCCATTACGTAAATAAGCCCATTATGAAGTACTAATGGAGCTCGCTCTTTCCCTAACAAATGTTTCACAAGATTGAACTCCTCTGCACTGCTCTGAAAACAATATTTCGAAATTGATAAAATACTGCATTCCGTCTTTTAGATGAAGCTTTGATGTTATAAGGAAGTCCGATTATTGTTACTGGTAAATTAATTCGTTACATGTTAAGAAATACTATAATCTTATTAGATGATAACAATAATTATGAGCAATACAGAAACATTGAAACAAGTGAAATATATGCCAACTGTCAATCTCAGTTTTGTTGGCAGGGATATTTCGATACTGTATTTGCATGAAATGATCAGAACGAAGAAATATTTTACATTTGTGAAGAAAGTAGACTTAAGAATTTCTAAACCATTAAAATTAATCTGATTTCAGCATATAAAGATAAATCGTGTTTACACTCAATTTATTAGTATTAAAAAAATAATTATCAACAAACAATGCTAATTTGAGATTGCTAGGTTGCTCTATTTACTATCAAATAATCAGTTTATTTTACATTAAAATTCCATTAATGCCTAATATTCAAAAATTGGATTTAAATCCAAATGATCAAAAATTTTGAAAATTTTATGACAAAATACTTTATAATACTGTTACGTTTTGCAACACATTAAACGCATCCCTATGAGACTGATGAAATGGTTAATCAGTTTTTAAATGGTTTTTTCTTTCAAGTTTCAAGAAAATTGGATTTTTGATAAACAAAGAAAAGTTCAAGCAGCATTCTCAGTTTACAAGTAAGCACAGCAAAGGAATGCATATTTAAGCTCACCTCATACAGATTGTAAGATATTGATGTCGGATTATAAATGTATGGATTAGTATAAAGAACTGAACGCCGTTGAAGCGATAGCGGATTGTTATAAAGCTATAAGCAACACTGCTTTGAAAAATATAATTTGATTTAGAAAAAATATTGCATAAAATAAAGCTCTTAAATTTGGCATGTTTCAATTACAAATACATAAAGATTGTACGATGAAATTAGTAAAAACAAATACTTCACATTACTTTAAAATTGCTTTTAAATTTGACAACATCAAATCGTCTTTTTTCAAAAATTCATTAGAAAAACTCAATTTAAGTTTAAAACTAAAGCAGACTAAATCAAAAGAGAGGGAGAGAAAGGCAAAAATGAGTGAGTTTAAAGGTTTCAGAAATTTTATTTCACCTCATTTTGGAAAATGACTTTGTGGAAAATACTGCACAAGAGAATTTGTTAGGAATGAGTTTTCTCTTCGAAAGAGAATCTTCCGAAGAAAAATTAAAGAAATAGTCACTGCTGATAACAACAGATAGAAAAAATTATTTTAGACAACGAACTCTGTATCCGCTGACAGGGGTATATTCTTGTAGCAAATAAGGTCGTGATGGTGAACGATATCTAGCGTAAGTACTCGGGAATCCGTACTCAATGTTGTGATTCAAATTGCGTACGTAACTATCTACTCGCGATAAACGTCCCGTGTCGTAAAACATGTCGACATTCGAACGTGAGCTAAAAATAAATAATTTTTTTTCTGAAATGAACCATTCTGATTGCAAGCTAAATTTGTCAAAACTATGAAAAGCATTGTTCCCGCCAGTCTCACATTCAACTGAAAGAAGCAAACCTTGCTCGGCTTAATCCATTATAAGCTGAGAAGCGACTTGAGCTCCTTGCAAGTTCATATTGTTTCTGCCCACTGTATTCCATGAAGGACATAAATGAACCGGAACGTGATGGAGAGCGGTATACAGATGACAACGGTGGTGTCGAATAGTCACGAGTTCGAAGGGGCGGTGTCGCATAGTTTGAAGTATAGCTAAATTTCATTAGCAGTAATTTCATTTCAACACTACAATCAAAATTTTAAGTAAGTTTTGATTTATGAGATGATTATTTTATTGAACAGTGAGATTATACTACGAATTTCACTTAGGACCGTGATAAGCGTGTGGGTCCAACAACAGTGGCATATGCGATGTAGTAAATAAGATAGCAATCCCAACCTTTATAATTTTTATAGTGTAAAAAGTAAATATACCGATAATAATTGCTAGCCGAACGTTTTGAACGAAGCGCATTTCTTAGCTCTCGGGAGCGACTGCGCGAACGTTCAATCAGACGATTCGCCGAATACAAACTGTTTGAAAATGGACCTAAAATCTTGACTACACTGTCATAATTGAAAAAAAAAAGAAGAGTCTAAATGTGAAATATCCTCATAACTCGTGGTTTACTCATTTTGTTTTTTAAAACTAGGCAAATCCATTAATCATTTTAGGTCCATTTTAGGTCCGATCATTCTCTTAGATCGATGCACAAAAAAAAGATATTGGTCGATTAGAAATCTGGATATCATTGCAGTTTATTAAACTGTAACTTCATGAACTGAAAAACTGCTTTAAAAATGTATTCACAAATTCAATCAAAGCCTTAATTTTTAGATAATAATATGTAACAAAGTCTTTCGAAATCTGTGGAAAAGAAGAAAATCCTTTAATTTTCTCGTAATATTGATTTTTTTTGTTCTTGGAAACCAGATATCTGAACGCAAAAAATTCAAAGCAATCATTGTTTTATTAAATATTAGTTTTCGAAGATCATGACATTTTCAAATATCAAGTTTTAGTTGCATGTTATTTACAAATAAACGGCCTATTAAATGTGAAGAGAAAATTAAAAACAAACCCGAATTGACAGTGTCATCAAATATCGAAGTATAAAGTGATGAAGGCTTATAGGCTGAAACGGTAGTGTAATCATGCCAGTGTTTCTGCGCGGAGTTTTGTATCCATGGACTGATTGGCGAGTACGCTGTTTTCTCAACTGGGGTGTAGGATGAAAATGATAAATAACTTGGCATACGAGGAGGGCCTCTTTGTCGATGTATCTCCTATGAAACATTTCTGGATGGGAATTGAAAATGGAAATATAAATTAAATGAAGAAAGCTTCCTAGAGTAGTAACAAATTAGTAGATGGAATTATCGCTCAATATTTTCAAATATTGAAGGAATTTCATATCGAAAGTCAAGTATTATCTCAAGCTGAAAAAATTGATGCAAATGAAGAAAGAGGTCAACTCGATAGTTCCAACAAAGATGATAAAAACGAATGGTCATGACCACTGGCAAAAAATTGTGATAAGATGAAAGTTTAAAATGAAATGAATCATCCAATTTTATGAGAAGAAATTGAAGTTAAACTATTTACAACCACTCGAAGATAAGCAAAATTACCAGATCAAATGAAATTATTTAAAATATTAGAATCGATAACATACTTGATCATATGATTTGTATGTACTTTCGCGATTTGCTTCTCTCCTAATCGGTGATGGTGATCGTTCTTGACGTTTTCTACTTGGGGATGGTGAACGCCGGCGTGGGGGAGATGGAATGATTTGTTTAGCTGATGGCGGAGATTCTCGCTATAACTTGATATCTATGAAACTTGAATCTTCATTACATAAAATCTTTTCCAAAGCGCATTTTGAAGGAGACATAATAATAGACCATAGTTTTATTAATCACTGCAAAAAGAATGCGCACTCTCGCACTTCGCAACATCCTACTGCTAACAGTATTAAAAATTTTAATAGTTCTGGAAGATTATCTTTCCCGCTTTCTTTATTATTGCTAAAAGTTTACTGTAGCAACGGCAGCATATTTCTCATCTTCGTTATCTTCATTCGCTTCAGGTTTTTTTTCCACTTCGTTTTCAACAACTTCAGCATTAGTATCTTCAAAGGGAACCTATAATATATTTTTTACACGCGTTATTTGTCAAGTCCAAAGTTTTGTCCAACATAATAATAGACTATAGTTTTATTAATCACTGTAAAATTCGATTCGATCGCTTCAAAGCGAACCTCGTCATTCAGCTTTTCAGTTGGTGTTTGAACAATAGTTTCAGATTCTTCCGCTTCAAGTACAACTTTCTCTGAAGCCGGTTCAGGTTCTGCGGACAGCTCAAGCTCAGATTCAACTTGTGGTTCATTTGTTTCAGTTCTACAATATGTATCGATAAATACAGTGATGAAAAATAACGTTCACGTTCTTTAATTGAACTTACCATTATTCTTCATTTGTTAGGAAAGAAAAAAATAAACTAAATGGCAAAAACATGCGAAGCCTTCAACGAACCAAAAGTTAAATCACGGACGTTTTCGGCAATTACTGTCTTTATCAAGTTTTTCACACGATAGATAAATCATTTTCAGGATGCGAAAAATGCTACGGGGAAAAATTTCGAAATTTTACAGTAATTTTGAATTTTGAAAAGCGATCACTCGGGAATTAGAAACTACAGCTTGAAATTTAAGACTTTAAATTTTGAAAAAGGAGCCAAGAAATGGAAGATGCAAACTTGGCTGTTTTTGTCCATCCCGCTCTCACTGATTGTGGCGTTTCTGCTGATTTATCGAAAAATACATTCATCCCACTGTTTTCTTCTTCGACAGTTACCATTTTTGAAGTCTTTCGTGACGGGACTTTTTCTTCCATGCCTGAGGATGTTTTTCGACTGGGAACTCTTTCTTGAGCGGATGATTTCCTGGAGGAGAGTTTCTCTTCCTCGGCAACTGATATTTTTTGCGATGAAATCTCGATTTCTGATGTTTTCCTGGATGGCGTCCTTGCTTCTTGAACTGCTGATGATTTTCTTGATGGCAATTTCTTTTCTTTAACTTCTGAAGTTTTTCTTGACTGAGGTTCCTCATCCTCAGGAGCAGGTGTTTCTTCCTCCACGGTTGAAACCTTTCTCGAAAGTACTTCCTGCACTTTTTCTTCCGTCTTTGAAACTTTTCTTGGAAATATTTCTTCCTCTATCGCTGATGTTTTGCGATTTTTTTCTTCTATAATAGACGTTTTCCTTGACGAAACCTCATCATCGGTAATAGATTTCTTAGAAGAGGGTTTTTCCTGAACGAATGTAAACTCTTGTTTGGTCATTAGTGGTGTAGCCAAACCATCGTCTGCCTCCTCGAATTTCAAGCTCGACGTATGAGAACTCAAATAAAATCATATCGCAAATAAGCAAGCAAAATATCTAATTAATGCAATTAGCGTATGACGAAATTTTTTAGAACATTCCATAATCTTATTTATAATGATGCTACTGAAATCTGGTGGAAAGAAATTTACAAAAATTAAAGTTCAATCAAGCATTAAAGCAGTTGCGATAGAATGATAAATTAAAGATGGTCAAGTAAAAACGTAAATTGAAATATTTATTGTGAAATGGATGGTTGACTTACCTATGAATCGTTTCCGATTTTTCTTCTGCTGGTACAGCTGTTGCAAAACTGTTTTTCTCTGAAATTTGAATAATTTTACAACATTATTTACCTCGAACTACTTTGGATTATGTTCAATGTTCTGTGTTACTTTCATCCTGTTCAGCACTTTCATTTGAGATATACCCGTGTAACGACTCATGCGGTTTGGACTACAATCCTTAGAAAACAAAATCTTTGGTTTCACTGCCAATATTAGAACTAAAAAAAAATAATATTCGTGCATGTAAATGAACGAAAAACATATTAAAAATGGGTAATTTTGTTATTATGTACCCTTGACACTTTTTTTACAAATAATTTTAACGAAAAAAAAGTGAAAAGGAATGACATCAGAGAGACATTCCGTGGAAGTGTGTTCAGGAATTCAAAATAAAACGATTAGAATTCGAAAGTGTACAGTCCTGAAAAGTAACTTAGCGCATTTAACGGCAATACAATGTCAACATAATCAAAAAACGAATATACGAATTTCATGCTATTTAAGAGGCGTTAGCTCTGCCATGTTATATGCACTGAAGGTCTCACGTAAAACTCTAATTTGGCGTCGAAGTTATCAACGATATATTACAATTGAAATTATTTGATTTCTTTTATAAACGGAGAAAGACCGAAATTAATTTTGAGTGTCTCGTGAAGAATTTCACAGAAAATTGAACGTCAAACAGCGATTTCGATAATTTTTAAAGCACGAGAGGAAATAATTGAGCAAGCTTAGAAGACACAACTGTTGCACATTAAAGGTGCAAGAATCCGTACCATGGAACGTACCGGGATAGTTTAACTGTTAGCATTCCATGGTATTAATTATGCTCCCACATGCTGAATGACCTACTTTCAAATATACGTTTACAAAGCAAGTTGCAACAGACATGCAGCTGCAACAATTTTCCTTATAAACATTGCTCATCTCACCTGCTTCATCATTCCAAGCTTTAGACTGTTGCTCTTCGCTAGCAAGTTCTACATTATCAGGCTCATTTCGTTCGTTATCCAAGTCTTCGGGTTTTTCTGGCTCTTCTGCTCCCGCCTCTGATTCATACATAACGTCTTCAGATTCATTTGTAGCCAAGTTCTGGAATTTGAATTTTGATTAATTTTCATTTGTCGTAAGCATTTCATTTTTCTGACGATATAAGGGTAAGCCAATCTTTTTAATAGCTTTACACTCCATATGAGAAAAAATAGAACATTTATCATAACACATGAACATCCTTCTTTTTCAAAATTTTGCGTTTACAAGGACAAATTATTTCAGTTAGTTCCGTTTAATAAACATCAATAAAACCTGACCTACACAGTAGGTTTTCGATGAATGTATTATTAAAAGAAAATTAGTCCATAATACGGTACTTGCGGGAATTTTATGAATTTGGCTTATTAATGAATGGTTATTGTGAGACAAACAGATTGTGAGACAAATGACGATTGAAGTATGACAAACTCTGTACATGAAGAAACTTCTAAAATCTAGTAGTTCATGAGAGAAGCCAAATTGTTGGAATAGTTGAAGCATAAAGTTAGATGCCAGAAGCATTCACATATATTCTGCACAATAATACCTGTTTCGTGATAACGTTTTTTATGTCTTCAGTAACGTTGAGAGACTCCGTATGCTTTATTTCGTCCTGAGCTTCTCCCATTTCTGATTGAGCTTTTTCCAATTCTTCAATTTCTGATTCCTTAGATCTTGTTCTAGGAGCAAGAGGATTCTCTTCTATTGGTAACTCTTTAGCTTTGTCATCTACTTGACGTGCTTCAATGCTAACAGTTCTTGTCTTTTCTGCTGGTACTATTTCCTCTAATACTGTCGCAATTTCATTAACTTCTTGAGGTGCTTCAACCTTAAAACCTATAGCTGTTTTATTTTCCTCAGATGGCGTTCCTTCTTTCATAGTAGGAGCAGTCTCTATATTAACAATTTTCGACTCGACAGGTGATTCGGCTTCTTGTTCTGCAAGTGCCGATGTTTCTACAGCTTGCTGAAAACAAGGCCATAATGCAACGTGTAGCTCATTTTAAATTTGCAGTTGCACTAAAAACACCCTCTTCACCTTCATTCTTCGAAGAAAAAAGAGCTCCCAAAAAAGATCAGATATTTCCGCTAATTAAAATTTTACAAAGTCGAATTCTATTACTGAACTTTAGTTTAAAAAGCGGAGCGGTGCCAACTATTTCAGCCGTAAACACATTGTTCAGACATGTCAATTCAAAACATTTCACTGTCTCTTTTTAAAAGAGTCTTCTTTCAACAACAGTATTGATAACTTCCGAAAATATCCCAATCTTTAAAGTTTAAGAGACCTTAATTTTATTAAAAAGTTTAAGAAATCAAATTGAGAGATATTTGGGAAGTCCTGAAAATTATCAGTGCTATCCTGCACTTAGCTGTTACAACAAAGCAATAGACAAATATTTTCAGCATATTTCCGATATCGCTTTTAAATTCCAGAATCAGCAATTTTTTAATTTTTGAAACATGATTCTTCTTTAATAACGCGTTCATAGCTAAAAAAAGCCAGAAGGAAAAGTGTTGCCAATGAGATAGTCGATGGCATCGGTAGACAAGAGATAGAAAAAGAAGCGAATAAAGATATCGATATTCTTTATGGGAGTTTGTATTGAAAATGATTAGCAGGTTAAAATATCAGCTATTCAAATCCTTTTTCTACTTTTTATCCAGCTGAGATACATTCACTAAGTAAGCCAAGTAAGCAAAAAAGAAACATCAGAAACTTCAGGAACATGAGAGTGTTGTTTGAAAAAAAAAAAATGATTTGAAGAAATTGCTCAACAAGCTACACGCAGCTGCTGAAAATGAATTTTGAAAACTTGAAAAACATCGATTTGAAGTATTTTGTTATTATGAGAAAGGTCTATTTGAAGGATTCTATTGATGGATAATATGAACGGGATATCAAATATTTGTAAGGATATTTTCTGTTTTCAACAACAATCGATATGTGGGATGATAGACACAAACGTCATGTCATAAGTTACGATGAAAGATAACAATAATAGTGTATCTGCTTGATTGTTAAAATTTGAGGAATTAGAAAACAAAGAATAATAATGCAACACGGAAACAAAGAAAAAGATACCTCCTCGCTCGTTGGAAGTTCTTCAATACTATCCATGGAAGTAGCCATTACATCTGCATTATCTGTACCGGTTATATCAGGTACCTATAATGTCATGTGACATCAACCAAAATAAGTCATAGAACTCTTAAAAGAAAAAGAAAAAGATGATGATGTAAAAGAATCTCAACTCAATCTTATAAATATGAAATTTGTAATAAATCGTAATAAATGTGTCATTAGAATGAAAAAAGAGATTTTGATCAAATTCAAAGTAATGCTTTTTCTCTTATTCTTTAACATGTCTTTTGCGCAAGTGAAAAATTCTAACTCATAACCAATTAATTAAAGTTTCAATAAAGTTTGAAATCATTAAAGCGATATAAATTTGCTCAGTCGTCAATTTCTCATTTGACATTGAACAATAGATTGGGGAATTGAAAAACATTAAAATAAGACAACAATTTGATAAAGTTAAAAAGGTATTGTTACTCAGCTGAAATTAAACAATTTTAATACAAAGCTGTGGAGAATATTCTGTTCAGAACTTATCTCAATTTAAAGTAATAAGCATGGAAATTGGTGATAAAAACTAATTTGTTGCAGGAAAATAGGAATGAAATTAAAATGAAAGTTTGTCAATACTGCTCAAAGTTATAAAACTAAAATTTAAAGTGAAAAATTAAAAGATGGCTGTGATAGCACAGGTTTGAATAAACGGCTGTTGAAATGAAAACTAACAGAGAGATGTGGTTGCTTAAAGATTAATCTCAACAAGATCTGATACGTCCAAAAGTGCAAGACATTCTCATCATTTTGTACGAATCGACACCCTAACGAACTACCAAAAATATCATTCACATATTTTTTTTTTAAATATTCGTTAGAAACCAAATAATATCTAACGAAAATATTCGTTAGAAACCAAATAATATCTAAGCACATTCTTTTATGAAGAAATCTTATTTCAAAATATTGTTTTTATTTCTTGCAAACAGTAATCACATCGAATCACAACAAATCCATTTTATTCTATTTCCAATTAATTTTTCGATTTCCTTGTTGCAAATTTACTTGAAGTTTATTTTAATGATTGTAATGATATCAATAAATCAATTACAAATAGTGGTAAAAACTATTTGCAAAGATAACTGTCAAAGAGGACATTGGGAAAGGACTCAAAATAAATGCTTCTAAAATAAAAGTTAATGATGATCTTGCTGTTCACATCATTATTTTTTTGAGTACCGTACGGAGAATCAAGATCAAGAAAAAGCAAGGGGAGCAATACCTGGTCTTCGGTTCTATCCTCAATCACTTGCTCTTCTACTGCCTCTTCCTTCACCATGTTCATTGGCTTTTCCGGTTCGATCCCTGTTTCGTCTAAAATTGATCAAAAGCAGCAAAATTTCAAAAAAAACTTTGGCCTAATAACTTTAAAAAGTACCCTTAATTTAACAAATCATAATTTATACATCTTATAGAAAATTCAGTAGTAGCCTGGTGCTACTTAACAGGAACAAAAATCATGAACTATCTTTCTGGCGTTTCATAATAAGTGCCATTGAAAAAATATAAATTAAAAGCGAATGGTTCATGAATTGAATTTCAAAA
This sequence comes from Mansonella ozzardi, assembly GCA_029876185.1. NCBI lineage: Eukaryota > Metazoa > Nematoda > Chromadorea > Rhabditida > Onchocercidae > Mansonella > Mansonella ozzardi. The sequence goes on along the minus strand of JARVGP010000836.1, from coordinate 5,984 downwards.
AGTGGCTTATCATTTTTCACCTCACTTTTATTTCAAGAATCAGCATTGTTTGAGATAAAACTTCAAATTTAAAGAAAAATTTCAAGAAAAGGTCATGCAATAATATAGCACGCATACTGATTTCATCACGGTCGAAGTTATCTTCAGCTTTCATATCTTCGACAGTTTGATCAGCGTTTAACTCATTACTTTCTTGTTCTTCTGATGCCATTTTTTCTTCCATGTCTTTTATCTAAATGTATTTTCAGCATATACATGAGTCTATAATCTCTTTTTTTACTGCAGATTCCTACGACTATTCCACTGCTTTTTTTTTTTTTTTTTGCATTTCTCCTTCATCATGAACTAACAAAACTGTTGATGGAATTCTCAGAATAAGTTTTCACAATTGAAACCAGTCTGTTTAAGCACCTGTTTATTCATCTAAAGTATTTCTTTACAACATAAACATATGAAACACACCTCATCTCCTAACACTGTTTCACTACCGATGCTATTAATAACGGTTACAGCTTGAGAACTTTCTGTGTCCAGTGGTTCATCATGGTCAACCTTGTTATACACAACTTCATCACTGTCATCCGCAACTTCAACGTTTATTTCGTCCATGTCCGTACCATTTACTCTAAAACTATGCCATATATGACTGGCTGTCGCAATAACTATTCTTCTCCTTAAATAAGCAATGATATCAATAAACAGGGATTTACGTCATTGCCTTTTCATTCAAATAAGCATTTACAAAATTAAAGCATTGCAAAAATACGTTAATTTTTCACAGTTATGCAAATAACTAAAATTATTAAACATTAACTACTAAATCACTGAAAAAGTATCTCAGAAATGATGACTCACTCGACTGTCCTGGCATCTTCTACTTCAGCCATTCCAGTAATAATTCAGTACAATCGGAACCTTCAAACAGCAACAGCAGTTATTTTCGTTTTACCTAATATTCCTACCTACCCAGACTAAGATAACAGTGAAGCTGCTTCCTTCTGCAATTACATCATTTTATCTTGCAGTTTTTTTTCTTTAAATATCGAAAATGCTTCACAAAAGTAAAATACTGCAGCTGTATGTACACGAATAATTTATATGCGAAGATAATAACGATGGAGGAGAAAGCGTACTGTGGTTTAACTGCAAAAAAGATAATAACAAAAAATTCAGTTCGGTTCCTTATTGATAGATTTCACTTTATTTATTGGGAATAGTAACTTCTTCTCCACAAATGAGAGCATTAATATGTTGGATTAATTTGAGTGACAAGAAACGGAACAATTTTCTTTTAAATCAAAATAGTGAAGTTATAATTTCTTTGAGTTCAACGAATTATTTTAAATATAATGAAAGAAGAAATTTATTTTTTTGATATGAGAAAGATAAGCGAAAAGATTTACTTACTTTTGCTTCTCTTTTTTTTTGCAATTTTTCTTTTGAAAGAAAACTTGGTGACACCGAATTCGAACTGCAAATTTAAACCAATCAATAAAAAAATTTTTGAACTATAAAAACTCAGCAATTCCAAACGACTGATAGAATTCATTTTAATTTCGAGAAAATACTTCAGATGAAAGTACTAAAAATTTTCAAGCTTATGATGCATCAACTGTTTTATTATTCTTAAAAAGATGGCTATTAAATGAGTGAATTTTTGTGACCGCATAAAAAAATAAAAATTTATATAAGCAAAGTTATTGCTAGCGAGAATGAGCATTATAAGACTTGCATAATCCTATTCATAATGGATAAGTTTTCGTAATTTCAATAATTAATTGAATGGTTGTAGTCGCACATCTATGCAGTAAAATGTTCAGAACTAATTTTTTAGGTGAAAACCTCTGGAATGAAATGATAGAGATCATATAACATGGAATAAGATTGGTGATAATTTGCTAAGATAATTCGCAGCATATTTTACAACCAGGATGAACAGAAGCTGACTTAAAGTCAGGTGGTGATAATGTTTGTGCTCGAGAAAAAATAACTTGTTAAAAACAAGTCTTTTTACATCAATTAGTCAAAGTTCACATTTACAAAGTTTCATTCAAAAAAAAAAAAACTTGTAAATCCTTCATTCATATTTAAAAATAAAAAAAGTGATTTTTTTTTTTAAATTATAAAATTAATATAATTACAGCGTCTTGAAGCTGCAAATTTGCTAAAAAGCGAGCAATAAAAATTAATATGTTGGAAAAATTAATGGTATCGAATATTATCCGATCAAATCCTGATATGATAAAAACCAATATTGATTTGAAATGGTTTATATAACCCTTTGGTACATATATCCCATTCCGATTTTTATAATATCATTGATGAAATAGCTTTCAGCCGAACTACTGATTCTTTTTTGCTTCTTTAATATTCTGCTTTTTATTTAACTTCCGACTCCTGGAATTTTCGGTTAAATAAAATGATAGTGGAAATCAAGTTTCCTTAAATCCAGATTTTGCTTGACATTAACCTTGTATTTGTTCTATAATTTTCTAAATTCATTTGTTCTATAATTTTTTAAATTCATTTGTTCTATAATTAACAATGTATTGTTTGAAGGTAAAATGAAAATCGAAAATAGTTTGTTGTTAACGTAAATAACAAGGCCATTGTTCTTTGGCTTATCAGTCTCCTTCAAGAAAAACTTTATAATCACTGTATTCAATTAGTTTATCCCTCAGAAATTTCAAAGTCTGAAGTTAGCACATTTATCTTTTTTTTTTTTTTTTTATTTTAGAAATTTTGCGACTCTTATGATTATCATCTTTCCTATTGAAAACACTTACAAAGCAACAGCATCAAGAGTGACTTGTAGATTCTATGTTAAACATGCAAGAAAAGTATAGCATTTAATAATGGAACAATAAAAGCGATGTAAATAAATTGATCTGGACTGCCAGTGATCAAGAAGTGTCAAGAATGAGGAATTGTAAATGAAGTGTGAAGGTAGGAATATATTCAAATAGTGATGAACATTGAATAAACGCTACTAATGCATTTGTTTCACTCCGGATGAAGTTTTTTTTAAATTATTTCAAAAACAACAAAAAGACTCTATTAATAATAGTTTAGTAGGTGTTTGATTTGATTGCCTATTTGAAACCGACAGAAATTTTTATTCTTCTACTAAATTTATCTCTCATCCCTTGCAGTTACTTCTATTATTGAAATTAACATTACTTTGATCTCTAAATTCAGTGATTCTTATTAGCTACACTCTAAAAAAGTGAACAAATTGCAAGAATCACTTCCCAGCTGCTTGTTATGTAACACTTTCGTTCTGAATAAAAGAGGGCCTAACCATACTGTTCCGAAACAGTTTATAATTCATTGGTTAAAAAATGAATTAGTAAGTTGTACCTATTTCAGCCTTTCATTTCCTTTGTTACTTGCATACAGTAGCGACGAATGAATTAATATTTGAATTTCTTTGAATGTCAAAATTCTTGAATTCATTACTATGTTTTACAATAAAGAAAGTGAACCGATCATTTATAGGAATTGATAGGAAAATTTTATAAGCAACCTACTTCAGTTAACTGTTTAAAACCCGATTCTAAATTTTATAATATGTACTTCACTAATGAATTGGTATAAAAAGCACTTAACCCTTCATTTTTTGGAAATGAGAAGATGCAGTAGCGGTTCAAAGTCACCAACCACTGGATGGATTAAGCAAATAAGTGAAATGCAGAAAAATTAAAAAAGAAATGTTGATATGTTGCACACCTCTTGATAGTTTTGAATTTAAAAATAGCAGCAAAAGAAAGTGGAAAAATTCAAAATTTGATCAATGATGAATTTGATTGATATAATGAAAAAGTTAACGGACAATTAATTAATGTTTCACATTTAATTTTCCAGATAAAATTGAAAAAGAAAATAGACTGGTTCTAAAGTTAAAAACTTTTTTCTTAGGTTCTTTGGACTGGCGAAAAGCCAGCAACTTACTAACAGTGTCGTTGTTTGGTTATTAGCGATGATATATTATTTTTTCAACAACAACATGATATCTAAAGTATAAGCATTACATCCACTCCGCCTCCTACATAGAGATATTTTTAGCTCAGTACATCATGTCATGCCTTCTCCTACACACACACACACACACACGCACACAGATACAGACACATACACACATAAGCAAGCAGATCAATTCCTTTTTTCTGGTAGATTTTTTTAAAATAGGGTTATGACAAATTAATTTGATAAAGCGGTGGCCTGTTTGTTGATAGTTAGTTAAAGGCCACACTGAAGTGCCTTATATATGAATAGACAACTTGATATCGATTTTATGCCGATTAAAAAATTATTTTTGAATCAGTGGTTCGTGTTGAAAGTTGTGGAAAATGTAGAATGAAGATAAGAAAAAATAACTTGAAGAATTCTTCTTAGTTGATGGCAATTCATAAAATATTGCATTCATAAAGTATTGATCATAAAAAAGATCTTTGCAGTTAATTTTCAATCAGCTATATCAAATATCATTTGATGAAATAAATATTCTAAAATGCTCACATTTCATCAGGCTGCAATAAAACCATACCAGCAATCAAAATATACAGCAAATACTCTATCGACGAAAAATAATCATCGAAGGATTTATTTTTCTGTTCTCTTTGAACTATAGCAATCTGTTGATAGTGCATTTTTTTAAATTAAAAGGCAGCTTTTAACTTGAGATTTGAAATTCAAAACATTCAAACTTGTGTTTAAATACTTTAAAACAATTTTACAGTAAACGACGAGAAAAAATAATTACTGTGTATCTTGGAGTGTCATTAGCGATTAGGATGGATTAATGAATTAGCCAGCGAAAAAGTCTTGAGTCAGTAAATTAATTCTTTTGCATCCTTCATGAACAATGAACAGCACTTTTCGAAACAATACTTGAATTTACAAAGATATATGTTAAGAAGAATAGACAGGTTTATGGTTGACAGTGACTTGAATGCTTAATAAAAAAAAGTAAATCATTTGCTTGCGAAGACAGCGAATATATTAAGTGAATAGAGCTGATTCAATCCATTTCGAACTAATTTCATAACAAATATACATTATTTTTAACCTATCAGTGTGAAATCCAACAACTTTCTGTTTTTCAATCCTGTTGCATTTCCTCTCGTTCAAACCGTGATGTTGATAATTTTAGTAAAAGTATCAGTGAACAGGCGCTTGATAACACTTCACCATTCATCCCAACCATTTCGTTTAAAAAATATCCTGCATAAAAAAAACTCACCCGTAATTTGCTTGGCATTTCTATTTATTATTTTGTGTACGTTGGGCTGCCGGTAATAAATATAATCGGATTTGTTTTTGGCTTTTTATCCATTTGTCAAAAGTCTTCACTGATATATATAACTTGCGTAAACGTATTACACATACACACACACACATGGATACACATATACATGCTCATTCATTACGCAAGATTTCTCATAAGTACAAAATTATCCAGGTCTTCCCACCTGGATAATATCTATGAGCGTTAAAAACAAATCAAATTTAGTTTGACATGACTTCTAATTTCATTTCATTCTCCCTTTTTTTGCGCAAATTAAAAAGAATGAAAAAAAATATATAAATTCAAAAGCATGCTGACTCAATTTCAAATTTCATTTAGCAAATTTAGAAAAAATTCAGCGTTTCTTCAAGTTACAGTAACCATTATTTGGCTGTAGTAAACAAAAGCTACCAGCAAAATAGAACCTCTCAGTGTGAACGAAGATTTATTAAGTTCAACTTTCCACTATTATCATTGCGGTTCATTTTAGACGAACTACGTAGCTCATCATTGTAAAAAATTTTATCAGATTGATTATAAACAGAATCTATTTCCTCTTTCTGTTTCTCTGAACTTCGTAGAGTCATCCTTTTAGGAGATTAATTGCCTTTGGAGAATGGCGTAAAGAGAAAAAATTAGATATTGTTTTTTTTTTTTTTTTTTTTTTTAAAAAAAAAAAAAAAAAAAAAAAAAAAAA
>JARVGP010000835.1:0-26124 GCA_029876185.1 Mansonella ozzardi | reverse complement strand
AATTCTTGTTCGTTTTTTAACTAATTAACCACCAAATTCACTTTCAATTGATTATTCATAAAATTCATTAAAATTTTACTTGCATCATTGATCTATTTTTCTTTTTTTTCTTTTTTTTTTTTTACAGATTAGATTAGCATCAGACATCATTACCTTCTGCAATGATTCATCCATACGTTATTTAATCGAAATTTTATTGTTGTTATAAAAAGATTTTATCGTTTGCTTATTTTCTATGATAATATTGCTCTTTTTCTCTCTGAATAAAGTATAATGTTTTCAGCAAAATTGCATTGAAAAAAAGAATCTTTTTTTCTCATTGTCATCTTTTACTATTGTTTACTTCGTTTAAATTTAGTTATAGAGAAAAACATTTTTTACATCAATAACATAGCTATGTGTTGATTTAAGAAATGTAATCATTTTCGATCTTTTCAGTTAAGAAATCTTTCTCTCACTTCTTAAGAATATTAGAAAAATAAGAAGGAGAAGGGAGAGAAATTCTGTCCTATTTTGCCAGAAAATTAAACATTTTTAGAATGCCAACAATTTGAAAAATAATGTTCGTCAGTCAGGACAGAACAGTAAATTCCATTTTAAATCAGCGACAGTCAATTATCAGCAATTTTCATTTCAAATGCAATTCAAGTGTAAAAACATTAAATTTTAAATGAACAACTACATGCACAAGGTAATTTCAATGAGCGTTTGCTTCATGCAATAATGCGAAAACATTTTCGTAATAAATTAATACATATTCTATGAACAACACAATTCAAATTAATTAAACATTTCTTCAAAGTACTGCTTAAAGCTACACTGATCTGTAAATGAAAAAATTATCATTTTTTCTTAGCTACTATGGAAATCATTCTTCGAGTACTTGAAATGATTAATGAAATTAAAAAAAATTAAAAAATTTCACCGAAAGACAAAGCTTAGCTTAAAATACAATTTCATTTATTATGCATGCAGCTTTATATTATAATGCATAGATTAGATTTAAATTATTTTGTCTTGACCTTATTTTTAAATTTAATTAGATACCAAAATGATAATAAAAACTGATACTACTTCTCCTTTTAAGATAGAAAATTAGTGAAATTGTTAGGTATTCATTTCATGAAGTTCAATCAAGCCAAAATATACTATAAAGAGAATTTCTTAAATAACAATATTTTTTGAAAACATAAAGCAATCTAAATTTCTTTTTCGTGAGCTAAATTTCAAATGAAAAGAATTACGAAAATAGCAACAATAAATTCTACAACAATAACAATCGAAGAAAACAAAAACTAATTCTATAAAAAAATCTGTTTCTAGGAATACATAAGCAAACTCCGTGGTGCATGATGGACATCGGCTTCTGTAGTCACAATGATCGAACAAACATCTTCATTCGTATCTGATGTTGTCAACATCGTTTTTTCCGTCTTTCGTGAGATATTAACACTAAAATGAATTAACAATTTCCAAAATTTTCTTAACTAAATAAATTATAGATGAATAATCAGTACAGGGAAATACAAGGCTCGAAGCTAAAAAAAAATTTTTTTTAAAATTAATATGTCATAGCTTTAAAAGTGTTATATAAAAAATAAAAAATGTTCAATTCATTGAAAAAATAAATTCATAGAAATGATTTTATTAAAATAATGTGTTTAAAAAAACGAATAGAACCAAGTCCAACATGTCTCTTTCGGTACAGCATATCCACCTATTGCTTCAAATCCCTCCTACTTCCTCATTTGTTCCTCTAATTCGGTGAGTTCAGAAGGAACCAACTTGTAAATCTTACTACAGTAATCATTTAACTTAATCAACTTAATCCTACAAACATCTCCAATATATTTTCAAAGTTTGCAATCCCTAGACACAATCACAATTCGGTTAGCCAGACACACCATAATTTATTTGATCTTTGCTGATCACTGCCGACATTAGCCTTGTTGCCTGTATTTATTTTGCAAAACGATTTTTCACTGCAGATAAAATAAATCACACAAATCATATATAAGCAGATAATTGCAACCTGTGTTAGCATATCTAAAACCTCAAAAATCAAGCAACTTTCACAACACTGTCAGAATCATTTAAGCCTTCATGCAATGAATACTACCCAGTATATACTTGTAATATTTCCTTCAATCTTACAAAGCAATATGATTTTTCTACAATTACCATTCTTAAAGTAGGATCAGATTGATTACATACATATATTCTCTTCAATATTTTGATTTAAGCTAGAGTGCCTCCTTATTGCACCCAATCACTAACCAGAAAAAACTCTTGGTCTCAGATCTCACGATTAGCAATAGAACATACAATAAAAAAAAAAAAAGAACCAAAACTAACTTGCTAGTAGCGCACTCACTTCCATCACCCTGCATGCGATCAGTCATTGTAGAATATCCCTGATCGCTTGATTCGGTACGTGGTGAGACTCGATATTGTGGACGAACTGTAGCCAGTGGATTTGACATTCTTTCAAATGACGTCAGTTGGACCAAAGCAACTGCTTTTTCTGACAAGTTTTTCGATCAATGATTCATTCTTTTATCATCTTATAAATATTCATAAACAAATAATCCGGTTAATATGAATTCCAATCAATAAAAATAAATCAATTACAGTTATATATATTTCATACCTTTCATTAATCCAGAAATATCACGATCGAGTTGAAAATCATCATCTTCAAAATTTCTTCCACATAATGGAGCACCGTATGAATCCGCAAGTGAATTCGCTTCCACCAAACGATTAACTTGACTTCGATAACAATACAAAGCCATAACCTTGAAAAGAATGTTTCAATTCTCATATATCTTCTTGCGAACAAATACTGATTTAAAAGGCGTAGGTTATCGTCCTTCTAGGATGTTTTGAATTTATATCGTGTATATCAGGTAACTAATAAAAGTCATACCATAATTAAAAAAACACTCATTATTCCAGCAGCAACTGGTCCAGCGGGGGCACCAACTGACCACTGTGGAGCTAACTGTGACTCACTTTCCAGAAAAGCTGAAGTATAAGAAAATTATAAAAGTAAAAGAAAATAAGTAAAAGAAAATTATAAAATCCTTAATACCCAAAATCCGGAAACAATATGATCAAAAAAGGTCGTGAAATCGAGATTAAAATAAAAAAGAACCTCGAATACGTCTTCCTTTTGTACCACCAAAACATTGGTCAGCGGAGACACAAGATGGATTCAGAAGAAGTGTCTGCCCGTCGTTATCAAATGTACACCACTGACATCCCAATATACCCAGACAATCATCTACCGTTTTATAATTTTCACATCTGCAAATATTTTACAAACATATTTGAAATAAACCTGATTTGATTAAGAGATATCTGATTATAATCCAAAACTGCAATTTATAAAACTGCTTTTTTATTTTTAGAAATTCAAATAAACAAGTGGTAAGACTGAATATTATCTGAATTTCCTTATGAATTCTAAAAAGGAAACCAATACTTGATACTGATACATTCTGATAGCACAGTTTTCTGCAATGGCTTAGCACTGAATGGAATGATTGTAGCCATTACTGGACATTCTTCTAAATCTGAACACTCCATATTTGGTATAAAAGAGGTTTTCTGAAAACAACGAAAATAAATCGTGTCAAAGTCCCAGTATTTTGATAAAGCGACAAAGCGCTATGATTTAGACCACGTATTAATCAAACTTTAATTCTTATTATATTTTAGTAAAACAGTAATCATAAAACTTGATCCTTCTAAAGTTTTCTATCATCAAAAATTGATATAAACTACACTATAAATCATAGCTATCTAAGCAATAAATTGTCAACGTTTAGAAAAGTACCCGATGAAAAGAAGCGTTTAGTGCGCATCGAGTATTACAGTTTAATGGACACTGACATGGACATTCACATTCTGCATAATCGAAACGTGTGCAAAGAAGACAACGGCGATCACTAACTGAACAGGGACAAAATGCCTGAAATATCAATGCATAACTAAAACATCACTAATGAACTAGAAAATATTTGATATATCAAATTTATAATGACTGAAACCAAATCGAAGACAGATTCATTTGTATGAATAAAATGAGCATGAAACCTATAACCGCAGTTAAAAATTCGAAGAAATCTGAGGTAAAACTTTCGATAAAGTACTCGTTTTATTTTCTATATTTTCAGGAAAATATGAAACCCAAAATATAACTCATCATAGTCTGAGAACAGATGCAGGAAAAGATTTCTTTATGATACCAGAATCATTTCCGCACAAAAGCAGCAAAAGTAATGAAATTACCTGAATAGAATGTTGTGGGTCACAACTTTCATTTATAAGCGCAAGAAATAAATTTGTTTGTGGTACTGGGATCACTTCTGCACGAATACTTCCCAACTTCATATCAGATATTGAGCTGCCATCATCACATGGAATCTAAACTATGTTTATCAATAATTAAAACAACGATTCCAACAAATGCAATTTTTTAAAGTTATTTTTTAGACTTCGTTTATCAATGAGCAAATTATCCCATATTCCAAAAATCATAAAGAAAAACAAGAGAAAAATAAAAAACGAGGAAAGAAAAATTTACGGTCAAAGCGTCTGAATACGAAACATTGAATCGGAAGAAACGTTCAACTGAGCTGGCAGTCCATCGCATACACTGCTTTTTTTGAACAAATTTTTTTTTTGTGATTAAATATGTTGCAAGCTGAGGCTCTAGATAACTAATATGGAAGCGTTCAACGGCATTCCATGAAACGCTCCTCCCATAAGATCGGGTTTTATTACTAGAGACATTCGTCTCTATTCCACGTGAAATCACATTGCCCAAGTCATCGAACAGAACGCAACGTCGTGACTGGAAATCATCAAATAGAGCTAAAATTACTTAAGATATGTGTCGTCACACTTGTCTTCTAAAACATACAAAAATTTATTTTAAACTCTAATCTAATTAAAACAAGAATATGACAAGCATTATGGTAACGAACAAAAAATAAACCTCTTTGCAGATGTTAATCGCACTTCGCAGCAATTTCGAGAAAAACCCCACAGTTACATCCATCGCAACCACAGCAAAAACTTGATCTTTGGAGGTGTGCATACTTCCAGCCTGACCTAAAAAATGCTAAATTTAAATGGGAAGAATTCCAATTGTAAACACCTGAAAAAGAAAAAGATCAATTCTCAAAAGACTAGAAATTTAGGTATAAAATGCCTTCAAAAATAGCAGTCGAAATCGTTACAACTTGTCCTACATTATCTTCCAAAAATGGCCCTGTCACAACGATTCGTCCAGGAAATTCATTAGCACGTACATACCTAAATAAAATGAAAGAGAAAAAATTACATTGTATGATGATAGTGTTTTTTTTAGATTTACATCAAAGCAAAAATCATTTGTAACAAAAATTAAAATTCTTCACATGAAGACCAAGAAAGATTCCATTTTACGCATTAATTTGTCATGCTTAAAACTTTACCTGTAAACTTAATGAATAAACGCCAATTTTCGAGAAATAGCAATCCAAATCAACAAAAAATTTGCAGGAGGTCACAAAAATCAATAAACTTAATGAAATTTCCAGATGTGAAAATTTGATAAACCTACCACATTTGCAAGTCAGGCTCATAATTGTCACGAATCACAGTTGCCGGATAAGTAATCATAACACCTCGTGACGTGGCTACGTAGCGTCGCAAGACAAATTCATATGAATCACTAGCTGCTTTATCACGCCAGTAAGATATAATACCAGATAATGCACCAACATGATCGCGCACACTCAAACGAATACCCGTATTTCGGATTAAACCAAATGGGTCACCTCAAGGAATATTACTATCACTATGAATTGAAACTTAGCTGTAAAAAGTATCCAACTAGTGACTTTCTGGCTATGCGAATGAAAACAAAACTTACCAATAATAAAAAAAAAAAAAAAAATGAAAATTACCTAAATATACCCAGTAATTTGCAATCCATTGCGGAGATGGTGGACGCTGCAATGAAGAAACCGTGAAACAACTTGGGCTTAGATAAACACCACCTAATTTCATAGTCGAAAGATAGCCGAAGTGCGAGCAATAGAAAAGCGACGAATCTCTCTGAAATAAATTCATTCAAAGAGTCAGAAAAATTACAACGCAAGCCTTTCTAAATATACTCCGAAATCAGTAAAATAACCTGAATATCGAGACGATGGTAGACAAGATTATCCAGATACTCCTGCTTCGAATTTTTTTGAAGCATTGAAATTTGAGCTTCCATTTCGTTAACTTTCATTGTCATAACAACAACAAATGGTGCGTTTCTTAACTGAAAAGTTCAAAGAGAAGAAAATGAAGTAATTTAAACTTAAGCAAAATAAAATAACTGATAAACTATATGTGTTTGTACGTTTATGTTGGACATCAGATTTTCACAGAAAAGATAAAAAGTGATAAAACTTTGCTTATATACTTTGTTAACTATATTTTCTCCATTCCTGACAACTATTCTTTTTTTTTATTGTTTATTATTTTCACTAACAGGTTGCTTCGCTTTACTTTTCTTAAGAGAAAATATTGAATCATTGTGTTTTAGAATCGCAGTTTTTTTTTTATGTTTAATTGTTTATTTATGGTTTAAGCTTAATTAATACCATTTGCATCAAATGAAACTACTAGTCTCAAATTCTAATAAAACAAAGAAAAACAAAATTCCACAGCTTAGCTTTTTGCTAAAATAAAAGACAATGGTAAAACATACCCGCATCCACGTATATTTCAACTTCACTTTTTCCCTCGCTTCTTCTTTCACAATTTCGAATGAGCCTTCGCTGATTTCTTTCACTGAAAAACGTTCGCCAAGCCACAAATCTTTTTGTGGCCATGCTTCCAAAGCACCGATATGTAAAGGCCATGGTGATGTTTTACGTATATGAGAAGCAATGATAACCCGGCTAAAAATTTTATTTCAATAATCCCTTCTTAAAATATTATTTTAGAAAAGATCTGAATAAGAAAAAACACATACAGTTAACTCGTGATCTTATTAACTTTATTATATAAGATTAATACTTAACCTTTTATTAACCTCGTAATCTTATTACCAAGTCTCAAATAATAACTTTAAAATATTTGCGCTGTTATTACTTTCTTTACATCTGATCCTTGCTTTTCATAAAAAAGAAAAAAATGTAGTTCAAAAACTTCGCACTTTATTATCTCTAAAAGATCAGAAGCTGTACAATTTACTTCTTCCGGAAATAATTTAACTCAAACTATTTTGTTTTCTCTTACTGGTACAAAATTCCAAGTAATGATAAAGATACCCCTGCAAATCACAAAGGAAAATTCGCAATCTGGTCGCTGCTGGTGCCATCACTACTAAATCATTATATTTGATTACATCAGCAATTATATCCAAGTTCAAATCCATGCCAATCACAGCTACCTAAAAATTTCGCCCTCAATAGACAGAGTAAAAAAAAATTTTTCTATTTTCGAAAATTTTAGAAGATATCAAGATTACAATACCAATTTATTATCCTTCTGTATGCTGGTGGAGAGAGAAACTAGTGTTGTATGATATTCGTTAAAAGGATACGACCAGAACATTTCTTTGTCCGATGAATGAGTTAGCAATTTCTCATTATTACTAATGGAAAGAAGCTCGAACATTCGAAGTAGTGTCAATGTTGCATGCACATTAGTTCCAATTGAAACCATCTGCAATTAACAAGTCATCATTTATCGCTTGACTAAATTTCCACTGAGCATATTGATCTAGTAAATCATTTAGTACCATAGATAAAAAAAAAACAACAATACCTTTCCTGGTATTGTCGTTTTGTTCAAAGCTGCCTTCAATTTTCCACCAAAAGATTGCTGGTATTTTGTGAAATTCATTTCCGCTATGCTTTTCAAAAATTCGTATGACCAAAAAAGTGGCGTATCATCACCTGTAATTAAAATCTTCAGAACATCGATGTTGACTAATTCTCAACATCTTTTGTTATTTTATTACTGAATTGAAATCAAATCTGAATCATACTATCTAACTCGATTGTTAGGTGTTATATCACCCTATAGGTATAAAATAATTTCCAAATAAATACTTCGTCTAATGCTTCAAGATTTAATTTATTAGACAGGGAAGAAATAAACTAATCTTATTCGAATAAGAAACAGTTGCTTGTTCATATTTAAATATTAACAAAGCATACATACCATCGCTTAGTGCCAGAGTATTAATTTTCATGCGAACATTCGATTCCAGAACAATTTCCGCCATAGCACTTAAAACCGAAACTGTTTCACCTAATTCTGACATTATACCACGGCTGATGTAAAACAAAATATTATGATAGAATTCATTTCTGCCATCTTCTCGTTCAAAAATCTCGTCCTGCAAAAAATGGGTTGCAAATTAAACTAGACTAGTTAAGAATCAAAGAATGTTCATGGCGACCAATATAATTTCAAACAAGAGATGAGATTATGAGAATACTGGATCAAGCAGACAAGAATATACGTTTTTTTTTTATTACTTTTTAAAAGAATTGTTAAGGAAAGATAAACTACAGAGCAAATTTAGAGAAAATACGAATAAAGTGAATGATTTGGGAATTTTTAAATACAAATAATTTTGCGTTCTTTCATCAATTGTTTTTTTCTTTTCAATCATATTAAAGAAAAAGAAGGTAAAAGATTATACCATTACTTAGGACTTGCAGCGCAAAAAAAAAAGATCAATGTAAAAAATCTTATTGATCCGATTCTGCATGTAAAACACCAGCTATAAGTCCCAAAACTAAGGTAAGGAAAGCAGATGCCATACAGAACAGTGCTTTTAGAAAAGTTTTGCAGAATAATTTTTCACTTTAAACTTCATAGTACAATCGAATTTTGATTTTCGAGCATAAAAAAATAACAAGAAAAACCTCAACAAATAATCTGCAGGCCCTCTGAATAGCACTAGTATGCGAATATACTTTCTGATCGTGTCGTTCAAGTGCTTCTATAAATGCTGTCATTACGGCAATCTGTTCACTCGTTACATCCAAGAAGTTTTGATTTTTGCAAGCTTTAGTATTATATGTCCCATATGATACCATAACCATGTACCTGTTTCAAATCTTGAAATTTTTATTGCGGACAATGGATATCTATGTTCTTTTTATGTTCTTTGAGTATTCACTCAATACATGAATAAAATCTTCCAAAAAATTCAATGTCCAATTCAGCTAAGAAATAAGATTAAGTCTAGTAAAGTAATACTGTGGTATACTTTTCCATCAAGGTCTAAGTAAAGTCGAGGACACATGACTTGTATTAGCTAGGAAAAGTCGACTAGTCCGAATAGTTCATATAGAGACCAGATTGTTTTAATAATTGCCATCAGTAAAGAGTGCAGAGTGCAGCTATCAGATTATTACAGATCTAATGAAGTGCTCAGATATACCATGAGATACAAGCAAAATCGACAGAAAGCATCAAAGCTTACCTATCTCCAGGAACAGCACCATCGAGAAGAATTTTAGCAACACTCTTTGCTTTAGCTACATGCAAATCAGATAGCAGTGTTCCTGAAATATTTATAGGTAAAAGCAAAACATGCTATCTGCTACACATAGGTCAATCCCCAAGCATGCATTTCTTGAAGAATCAACATTTTCAGTCTTAACAATTAAAAAGTTGGAGATGTATCCGAATTTTGATTTACCACCCCATCATTGATAGTTTATTTGCTTTAAAAGATATCCTTCTAAATAATCGGATTGATCAGTCAATAAAACATGAAATTTTTTATGAAAAAGCAGGAACATTTGCGAACCATGAACATAGGTAAAGTGGCAGCAAGAAATATTCATTTATTTAATTACAAATAAATAATTTCTTCTTTTATCCGCTATCGCTCTCTCTATCTATTTACAAAGAGGCTAGAAATTCCTGCAAATAAACCTACCAGCATCGATGAGGATTACAACACGTCGTTTCTGAGGTAAAGCGGCAGCAAGAAATGGGCCCCAATGCGTTCGTTTATGAACTGGCAAAGCATGTGCCGGATATTCGACATGCGGTCCACTAGTACTAATTATGTACTGCCATCGAACTGCATTATCAAGTGCGTTCGCATGCAAAACTAAATTCAAATAATTCACAAAGTATTTTATCAGTTAATCAATGCTCATCACATAAATTAAATAAATCTACTATTAATTGCAAAAACCTCTAGTTGCATTAAGGGTTGTTAAGATTATGAACGGCTCATAAATGCAACCAGATATTCTCTCTGCATCTAAATTAATGTATGAAAATCTCATTTTACCTGATGTCAGATTCTTTTCGGCGTAATACAAGAATCTTGACGGTTGTTTGACTGATATCAAGCATGCACTGGTCATGTTTACACGTGTACCAAATTGTTCTTCATAGCTTTAACATAGTCCAATTAACAATGATGAATAGTAGTAGAATAAACTGATTAATTTCCTTTTTTAGCAATTTTAACAAAGAAAAAAATACTCTACATTACATAGTATTGAAAATAAAGCGGTTAAACATACAGCAAGCAATGACGCTTACCGTATTAATTTAAATTAGCCAAAGCTTATTGAGTATGTAAATATCAAAAGAAGAGATTCTCACTACAATAAATAATATACCTTAAATATCCTGATGTAATCCGTGCACACTCCATCATTGATTTATAATCGTGGAAAGTGATCCAATCTGGTTGCGAATTGCTTGAAATATATTTTTTCGTTCCATTCAATAAATTAAAATATTTAGCAAATTGTGCGTCAAGTCGATTTGCTATATCATTTACAAGAGAAGAATTAAGAGTTGTTCGCTTGAAATACAAACCATCGATCAATGACTATAAATTAATTCACTGACAATTGTTTTGACTAATATTAAGTATGCAAATAAGTCTAATTAATTAATATTTATGCCACAATAAGCCATCCAAAGATTTAGCAAAAACAACTTTTTACATGTAAAATCCTGCAATTCATATAAAAATATAAGTTTAATAACAATTAAAAAGTGATAAGATAAATTTAAAAGTTTACGTACTTATTTTTTGTTGAAAGAAAAAGTTTATATTTCTATTAATTATTTATAAATTTAATGAAATCAATCATTACCTGTATCACAGGTACACCAAGTAATTCATTAATCTGCAATCGATGAGCTTTATACAATTGATCAGCTGCAAAATGTGCCGCAAGTGTGATGTAGTTTTCACGTATGACATCCTGATGTTGATGATACATTGCTGAGATAGTGATAAAAATAGCTGAGTTAGTGATTAAAGCAATCACTGAGAAATAAGACTGCATTGAAATGAATTACAGATTGAATTAAATATCAATGATAACAGGGAAAAATTAATAAAATGCATTGATTTAATTCATATTTTGATAGTATAATTCTTCTTGTAATACCATAATTTGCCATCTTTTGATTCATATCACACCTAAAATGAAATACTGAAATGATATGAAATTATTTAGCAATTGAAAATTAAAAAACAAACAAAACAAACAAATAGTAAATAAAAAATTAAAATTAAATTATTAATAACCAAAAAATTACAATTTCATTTTTTGAAATATATTTTAACAATTTATTTTTTGGATGAAACAATATTATCAACATTCCTATCAATGTTGAATAAAATTCATCGAGCAATGAGTGAAATAATTAATACATACAGAATAACCTGAAATCGCAATATTACTGTATCGCAATATTACTGTATTTCCACATTCCTACATATTTTTTCAATGTCCTGCGAAATACACATATCGATATATAACAAACATTAAGAAGAATATCAATAAATGAGAGAAGAAAGAATGTAAGTATTTGAAGAAAGCGTTGATATATGATTCAGCAATATGTAATTTTAAAAAAAATTTAAATAAATTTTTTTTAATTTTCATAAAAACTTTTACTCTAATATTGGTACGCTTGGTTAAAGAGAGTGGTATAATTTGTGTTCTGCCATTTGGCATATTTAACAAAAGGCAACAATAACAATGACACTGCACATTGAAGTAAAAGATGTCAGAAAAAAAAATGTGGAAGTGATTTAAAAGTTTTAAAATTTAAAATAGACAATGAAGTACAAAAGCAAAGAAATGACAATTGAATGAGTTAAAACTAAAAAAAAAAAAGAAAAGATAAATGTTCGGTTTCTTCCAAAGTGATTGAAACTAGCGGTGAGATGTGAGGAAAAAGTATGGAAGTGATTTAAAAGATTTAAAATTTGAAATAGACAATGTGAAAGAATGCTAAGAAATAGAAAATAAAATAATAATTAGGGAGAAGCAGGAAATGACAGTATAGAGATTTTTTTTATTCCGAGAAATATTTCTTGGAAATATCGGCCATACGGGAAATACCACATTGCCTTGAGAATTGAAAAGTGAAAGGATTGGAAATGTGACAGAACAGGTGGCATGTGGAAAAAAAGTTGGTGATTAGATCAGATAATACTGGAAGATATTAGAGGAGAAAGTAGAAACAGAATGACAGAAAATTTTTCATTTCTGAAAACATTCTTTTTACTATTCTACTGTTGACCTCTGAACTCTGCAGGGAAAGTTAATACTTTCTCTTTTCTACAGATTACTATTTAATATCACGATTATCATTATTTGATGCATTTTCTTAACTTTACAAACTTCACCGAAAATTATGCAACAAAAACTTTTGCTACTCTTTTAGAGAACGTTATCACAAAGGGAAAAACTTTTTATAACGCAATTATACTGTAAATTTTATTAAATACTAAATATCTCAATCTCGAAATATGCCACTAATTTCAATCAGCGTTATGTACGCTAAGCTTTTTGCGGGAATTTTTTGGCAGTAATGTAGAAATGACTAATTTTTATTTAATTATTAATTTTCACTTTTAATATAAGAGATTTAGAAAATTCATTTCACTTTCATTTCTCTTCACATTTCACTCTTCTTCGGTTGCTTTACTGAAAATGGTTCATTTTATCAATTTGCTTGATTTGATCAATTCATTTCAGTTGATAGTTCTTTTGTAATAACTTTCCTGAAACTTGTACTGTAAAAATTTTTTTTTTTTTAAAGTTAAAAGTTGTATTAAATATCTCCCAATTTCATTTTCTGTTTGTACTTAGTTCAATCATTCTAATAATAGAAATATTTATAATGCATAATTTGGATTTGAAAATTTTCTAATTCTTTTTTTTTTTTTTTTTTTGAAGTAAGTAATTGACAATGCAAAAAATATTCTTATTGAAATGAAAGTTGAAATTGAATTAATTCTTATTTTTTAATCAAACATTTCTTAAAACTTAGTTTTAATCAATTGTTTGACAAGAAAGGCATTCAGGTACCTTCAAAACATACCAATCATACCACTAATATTAGATTAGAACCCTATTCTATCATCACTGATACATCAACTGCTGCCACTGATTATGCGTCAGTTGCATCCAACGAAAGTTTCTACGATGATGCTTCAGTCATTCTTGATGGTAGACCTGTTTTTGGACCCTGGCCTAAGCCTACATTGTATTAGTTTTGCTTCTTTTGTTGTTTCAAATATTTTAAAATTATTCCTTATGTAACACAAAATTGCAATGCCTATGTTGTCGTTTTTGTTTTGGCTTTCTTTAAACAAAATTTATAGGCCAACAGAAAGTCATTCAGAATCAAATCACATCCATGAATTCACACAGTTTGCGGAGTATGATGTTAGAAAAAGTTCTTCCGATATAACAATGAATATTTCTACTCATCATGAAAGTAAATTAAATTAGTGGTAATTTATAATCTAATATTTACCACAGTGTATAGTGCCGATTATTAAATTATTAAAAAATTTATGCAAAAAAAAAAAAAAAAAAAAACATACATATCATTCATTTCTACTATTGGATCGTAGTTTTCTGCTCTGTTATCTTGTGACATCACAGAAAACTGCCTTAATGTGTTAGTTAATTGCAAAAAATAAGATTGAAATTCAGAGATTAGAAATTTGTTGGTTAAATTTATGAAAACTTTCCGAAAATCTTGCTAAAACAATTTCATGAATTTCATTTTTTTTCCTTTCTTTTTTTTTGATACTTGTTTTTTAGACTTTTTAAAACTTTTTTTTTCAAGCAAAATAAAAAAAAAATGATTTTGCTTAATAGCTAATTTTGAGAACCATCACAAGTGAGCATGGCAACAGCTGATATCCCAGTAGCAGCAAAACATGGTAGCGCCAGTGAGCAGGTTTAAAAACGCGTCATAATTAATTGTTTTTGTTAATTTTCAAATCTGTTAATCATCAAGCTTTATTCACATGAAACGTATTTTTCTTGCTTAAAACACAAAAAAATCTGATTTCTAAAACTCAATCTCATATACAGCTATATTGTGCAAAATCTTTAATTAACATTAACGAACATTTTCAGTTATTAGAAAATAATTGGGAAAGAATTGTTTCAACATCAAATGAGCCAAAGAATTATAATACAGCTATGTTAAAAAGTGATGACATTTCGGTACGTTGAATTTTGCTTAATAAATTATGATGCGATACTTCACATTTCATACTATACATTTGTTTTCGAGTTCAAAAATAAAAAACAAACGATCTAGAAGAATAATTAACATTTATTGGAGCATTTTTTAGGTAACATCGATGCTATCATCAAATGAACGGAATAAACTTCGATTTGACCAAATTCAGCAACGCCTTATATCATTAACACCAACAGTTACGCCAGCTGTTAGCATGGTATAAGTAATTTGATTAAAATTGTCATCAATTTAAAAAGTACAATTAATAAATTGATTACCTTAGGAAGAAATATTTGCGTGCTATTTTCATATCATTGCTTATTTTTTAAAATGATTTGACAAAATTTTTAACAAATATTTTTGCAGCTTACGACAGGAATTGGAGAGTCATCCACTGATCAAGACAACGAAACTGACAATATTAAGGTAAAAAGAGTTAATGGAAATAGGACATGTTGCTAAGGTATAATGTATAGAAGTAATGAGTATTATTTACTATAAATTTGGTTTAGTATCGTCATAGTAAATTGAAATTTTAATAAAAAGGGCGATTTTAATTTGAAGAATTCCTTTTGCACGTATCAATCAAACATAATTAAATGAAAAATCAGTAAAAATTTGATTTTAATTTTTAGATGCTAACTGAAACACTGGAATCGGCATCACAATCAAAAGAGATCCTTGATGGTATATCAATCTGATTTCCGATTTGAAATGGAATTGTATTTCTGAAATAATCAAACGATTGATTGAAATGCAAAAAAATTACTTTTTCTTCACATTTCAGACACTGATAATGAATTAGCAGCACATAGCTCTTCACAGCTTCAACAAAAACGTATCACAGATTTACAACGTACTGCATCTGTTTCCTCTATAGTAAGTTAACTATTAAAAAAAAAGTTTGTTTCTATTGCAGTAAATAGTTTTTTTATTTTTTCACTCAAATCTTAGTTTTAATTTCATCGAAATAAATTATTTTATCGAAACATTTTGTCTTAGCTTTATTTTAAACAATTGTAAAGAGATGTTTTGAAAAGTAATTATTTTATTCATAATGCGCAATGGGACAGAAATTAATCGTGCAAACTTATAACATGAATTCTTTTTTAAATTTTTTTCTATTCCGATCTATTTGATCTACTATGCAAAATTTTCTAGTAAATCTCGTAAAAATAATTAAAATTTCATATAATTTATTGTTGCCATTTCAAAAATAATAGCCATGAAAGAAAAAGAAAATGAGTTATTCTGTAAGCCAAACATTTAAAATCACATCACTATTAATTACTACCGTTAATTAATTACTCCTGTTATTAATAATTTTTATTGTTTTATTTTTTATTACCATTTTCATAATTAGGCTGTGAAAACACAACAATTGATTGATGCAACTTATCAGACAGCTCTCAGTCAAGGTTTACATTCATTGCCTTTCTCTTTTCAGTAATCCTTCAGTTTTTTAATTCAAATTGGAAAACCATTGATAAATCAAAATGACATATTAACTTTGGTTAGTTATTTAAATTTTCAGAGGATATTCATTTGAAAAGCGTTGCAGTTGAACAACAGTACAATAATGATAATTCAAATGATGTTAGTTTGGTGAAAGAGAGATATGCTAATGAACTGATGAATGGAATTGGAAAAATATTATGTAAAGGGAATGGTGGAATTGCTGCCTTGTTTAAGAATACTTTAGAAATGCCTAACTCAAGATTCAGCAAAATTTTGCATTCCATGATTGCATAATTTTGCTGCAATATGAATTGCAGTGATGAAGAAAGATTGCAGATTATTGCATAAATTTTTTAAATTTGAATAAACTAATTTGACATAATTTATTATAGATATTTTCGACATGTACAGTAAGCCGTTATATCTAATCCTAAAAACCATTATATCCAATTCTAAAAATAAATATACCAATCGTACAGAACTATCTATTACAAACTAAGACTATTGAAAGTTAACTCTACTGAGATGAAATAACATTTGAATAGCAGAATATTTTTTGAGCAACTAGCTCTCTTTATATCAATAATTAACAGTAATTAATTATTCCGAAATGTAGAAATAATTCATTCAAACTACCAAACTTAAGTAAAAAAGTGCAAAAAAAAACTTTCCCAGATTAATTAACGGAATTCTCGATATAAATATTGATGATCACAATTTAAAAATCGGTCAAAATTAGTGTTTTTCTTAAAAAATAATCAAATAATAATAATAGTTTCAATTCCTTCCGCGTCTACTCCCTCCATACATATGTCATTATCTTCATTTTGGGCTATCAAGTCAAAAAAAAACGATATAAACTGAATCAATTTTTAATCACTCATTATTATACAATTAACTTAATTACCGTTCAAAATTATATGCTATAAAAAATGAATGAAATAATGAAAAATAACTTCCTCCCCAAGTACCAACACACTATTTACTGCATTTAATTAATTTCCTATATGTAAAAAGTAAATCAGTTGGAGCATTTACAGAAGTGATTATAAACCAATTAATTGAATACAAATAATTCCATATACAATTTTCCATATCAGTCTTTTCTTGCTATTTCAGCCACATCATGCAACAGCCACTGTTACCATAATTGAGCCATATTTTCTGTCTTTACTGTAATTAAGCCATGTTTTCTATCATTACCGTAATTGAATCATGCTTTCTATCGTTACTATAATTGAACCAAGTTGTTTCATATAACATAAAGCCGCCTTTCCGAGGAAAAAAGAACTGCTATTTGTCAACTTACAATAATGTTTTATATGTGTAAATATACAAAATGCAGGAAATAAGTAAATAAAACAAATTCAAATGCATATTTTCGCTTAAAAATAAAGGCACCTATAAAAATTGAATGAAATTCACAAATAGTCCATTGTATTGCAAAAAAATGCACATATTTAGTATGGTTGTACAAATAAATAAACAAATAAATGAAAGAGTAGTAAATAAATCTTCGAGAGGAAATTGCATTATTTTCAGCAAAAAATTAACTTTGAAAATATGCAATGCATTTTAAAATGACATTTAGTGGAATTTTTAGATGATTTAAAAAAATTACCATTGAAGAAAGAGTGAAAGAGAAAGAAAGTATTGAATGATAAAAATATTCGAATATTTCGATCGAAAGAAAGACATATAAAAATATTGGAAGAAATAAAATATGCTTTATAAAATATGAAGAAATTTTGTATTAAGGAATAAAACATGTTTAGAAATTTTGCAAAAATTAAATTTTTCCGAATTTCAAATAAATTTATTAATAAACAAACTGAAGCTACTAAAAAATAGATTCATGTCATTAATTAATTCATTAAAAAATTCGAAATGAGTTAACGTTTTTGATCAGTTTTAAAATAAAAAAGCATATATTGGCGGATGTTAATGATGGATGTTGCAGGATTTTTTTTTACAAATGTCATACAATGAAAATTTTAAAGTAATTTTACACAACACTTTTTGCTTTAAAGAAGAAGAAAGGAATTTAAACTAAGCTCATATTTTCAAATTTCACTTTTTAATTTAAATGAATTGCAACCAACATGAGTGATATTTAACAATTGCCTTTCCTCTTTACATAAAAAAATTTTCAATGAAACAATGAGAAATTTTAGAAGTGTTATTTAATTAATTATTAAAAAAAGTGCTTTGAAAAAAATCAAATAAAGCTTTAAATACATCGAAGTTGTGAGTAATATTAGACAATAAAATGGATCAACCAATATACCGGATTCACAAAAATAAAATACTAGTATTAGTTAGTTAATTGATTTCAGATGTATAAATGTATCAATAAATGTTCAAATTTAAAAAATTTGTGTCAATGAATTAGTACCTGTTTAAAGTATGAAATTAAAATATTGAATATTAATAGTATCGTTTCTTTATCACAATTTAGAATAATGCTTTATTATATGTTTTTTATTTATAATACCAAAATGAAAGGAATTATGAATGAGTTCAACAAATCGATTAATGCCTATTATTATACAAAAAAGCTATCTTTATTAGATGTCGGAATTGAAGATAGAACTCTCGGCACTGTTGCAAGTCGGGATGGGATAAGACATGAACGACGAGACTGAGGAGAAAAATGATATGCTGGCATACGTTGATGCTCGTGACGATTTCTCGTACGTTGCAATGTGGTAACCGAATCCGGCCTTAAATAAATTTAATTATTCCATTGGATGCCATTTTTAGTGACACAAAAGGAAATTGCAAGACTTTATTAAGAGGTTAAAATGAAAATAAATTATGAAAATAGACTAAAAGAGCACTCTTGAAATCACTTAACTACTGACAATTCTAAAGCCATATGCTAAAGTAGGAAAATTAAATTTGAAAACCAAAAATTATGCATTTTGATCTTAACTCTATTGATTCATCAACAGATACTTAATTATTTATATTTAACTAAAATTTTCGATAAATTTTTAAAATGGCAAATTACCTGTTAAGAGCATATCGTATCATCTGTACTTCTTCGGCAATTAACCCGTAACTGAGCAAATCAATATGTCCAAGACGTACCAAATCCGAAACCCTATTAACACCGGCCATATTAAGTTTCAGTGCACAATGTCCCAAACCAATACGTTTCAAAAATTCATCTAATGAAAGTTGTGATGATAATGCTGGTGATGTTTCTTTATCAACTGTACGTGGAAGGGTACCAAATGTTGAAAATCCAACACTATAAATATTTATTATTTATTAATATAAAATCAAAAACAAGTAGAAATTTGAATTACTTTACAATTATTTCAACTTAAAAAAGAAAAAAGAGTTCAATTCCGTAATTACAGTGTGCTTTAATATATAGTTAATATAAATCTATTGCTTGTTAAATCTAATTATTGCTTATCACAAATTAAATCCAATGTTAAATTTCCTATAAATAAAGTGTACGATTAATCTAATTTAATCGAATTATTTGTTTATGATTAAATAAATTATTAAACTCGAAGAGTACAATTAGTACGATTAGAATGCGTAGGAA
This sequence comes from Mansonella ozzardi, assembly GCA_029876185.1. Taxonomy (NCBI): domain Eukaryota; kingdom Metazoa; phylum Nematoda; class Chromadorea; order Rhabditida; family Onchocercidae; genus Mansonella; species Mansonella ozzardi. Next base: position 6,554 of record JARVGP010000835.1, on the reverse strand, counting down.
GAACAACGGTATTCCCAGCTTAATTCATTTGTCTTGAAGCTCTTCTGGTCTGACTAGCGATAGGTTGTTCAGTTTCATCTTCCTAGTTTTTATCTAATTTCTCTTCCATATCATTGAGAGCATCTATTTCCATGGGGCATAGCATGTTAACTGCACAACTTACTTTGCTGTTGTTGAATTACCCAAACAAATATCATCGTTATAGATTAGTGACGGTTGACGAACAAATTCTTCGAGAATTTTAAGAATTTGCGCAAATGTTGGTCTTTTATGGCGATCGATATGCCAACATTGTACCATTAAATTATGCAACGATACGGGTGTATCCATGGGTGGTGGCAAACGATATCCTAATGTTATTTCGCTGATTACTTTTTGATTTGTCCAATCCCAATACGGTCGTTCACCAAATGAACAAACCTATAGAGAAAAAAATACTAAATAAATGATAATATAATTAATTTTCAGAAAATTAATTTTCAAAAAATTAATTTTCATTTATTAAATCCTTTACTGAATATGATGAAAAGGATAATATGATGATGATACAGTGACAAACTGCATCCTAGCAAAATGCTTTTATAAATAAATACAACTATTTAAAGACAGCTCACATAGAAATCCTGAATGCAATTTATAATTTAAACTTTTTACTCGTTTTTCAATTTAACTATTTACTATAATTTCTATCAACTTCAATTTAAAATATGCTTGCTAGGGTATAATTTCTATGTTTATTTATCAAATTCCTAAAGGAATATCTCGCTATCATTCTTTCCTATGTTCTTTCCGCTATCTCCTTTAACAGTAATCGAATAATGATTGTGATTTTCATAAATAAATCACCTCCCACATGACAACACCAAAACTCCAAACATCTGAGGCAGCAGTAAACTTTCGATGTGTTATAGCTTCAGGTGCTGTCCAACGTACAGGTATTTTACCACCATTTGTTGTATATTCTTGTTCAGCAGATCCTTCAACACCTCGACTTAATCCAAAATCAGCAATTTTGCATAGTAAATTCGAATCTACTAATACATTTCGAGCAGCTAAGTCCTAAAAAAAATAACAATGATTTTTTGCAATTAATTTAATTTAATAAATATATTTATTAAAGTATAATTTTAAAAATGATGCAAAATTACCCTATGTACAAAGCCTTTTTCGGTTAAATATTTCATTCCAGCTGATATTCCGCGCAACATATCAAGTATTTGCACTAGCTCCAGAACTCCATTATCGTTTTTTCGCAAGAATTGATCTAATGATCCATTTTCCATATATTCAATTACAATCATAATCTATAAAACAGCTTATCAGTTGATGAAAAATCTAACTCGGTAAGACTTTTAAAATATTCAAATTTTAAATTCTTTCAATATTTGTTAATCTATTACAAAAGAAAAAAAAGCTTACTGGTTCGCTTTTTGTTACCACACCAATTAATCGAATAACATTTTCATGAGTAAATTGACCCATAATGGATGCTTCCATCAAAAAGTCACTCTTTGCTTTATCACTACTACCTGGCTTCAATGTTTTAATAGCAACTGTCTGTACCTGTAGAAATATTTCATTTTAAAACATTTGCAGCTAGCCTTGGAAATCTTTTGCAGAAGTGGCACACTTGAACTTCAGTAATAAGCAGATAAAATTTATAAATCTAAATTCGTTTCAAAAATCCTGCATATTTCGTATATGCAAAGTAACAATTCTTGTATATAGAATGTATTGAGGTATTGAACACAATTACGAATTTCAATCTGACTTGTAATATTACATATATTACCTGACTAATATCAGAAGAGGTCATTCTGTACGATGGTTGCAAGACACCTTTACAAACTTCACCAAACTCACCGCTTCCAATAATCTCTGTGATATGTATCAAAGCTGGATCAACATCATTCGCGAATTCCGATAAAGCCTAAAAATAATTTAAGGTTAATTAGAATTAAAATTGTCATAGATTTGTCGTCCTTAGTTATAAATTCATAGAAACATCCAAAAATTACAACGAAATAACGACTAGAAATAATGAGAATACAAAATTTACTCTGAAAATAATTAAAAATCGATAAGACTACCATGTTTTTCTAGAAGTTTTTGTACCTTTAAATATTCGTTGCTATCAATAAAAAATGGCCTACCTGATTCGGATCCTCATATGCTGCTGGATCAACATAAGCCTTAAAACGAGTGGCATCAGCATAATTAGTTGATTGTGATGAACCGTAACTAATCAATGGTGAACCCACTGAAAAATTCGAAAATTAATTTCATTAAAACAAATTTGAAAATAATAAATTCTTTTTGAAATCCCGCTAATAATATTGATAATTAAAACTCCAAAATACTAATATAATCAATAAAAAAACAAAATAAAATTGATTCTTAGCATATCATTGTTCAATAGCTAACAATAAACTTACATTTTCCGCGAAAAAAATTTTGCACGGGACCTTGACAAGTTGGTATGCTAAAGTCTGGTGTTAATGTACCTGAAAATTATCTCTCTAATATCTAACAAATTACTTTATTTTTTTTTTGAATTATAAACCACAACCATTTTAGAAAATTTCACAGTGAACATGCGTAACAGAATCATTAGATATGTTAGCAACTTATTAAAGCGAACAACTTAGCAATTAAAATTTTGCTTGACAAACTCTATCAAAGAACATTAAACCATATTTGAACAAGCTTGAAATTTTGCATTTTTTTTTCAAAAAAAGTCTAAGGAATTAAAATTAAAATAAGCTTAAAAATTTACAAACATGATTCCGGAATAATTTTTTAAAAAAAAACTTGAAAATTTTAAACACACATAATTCTATAAATATCTATTTAATGCTTTAACAACTTCAAGATGAACAGATGTACAAAAGCATCTTATAGAAAGCCAAAAAAAAGCAAAAAAACAGAAGTGGAACTATTTCCAATAAGAATGCCTACCATAAGAACAAGAATAATGTCGAACTGAAATAAGAAATTGAAACGAAATATGAATCTATTAGTTATCGATTATCAGTGCTTATCAGTAATTGTTAGTGCGATGAAAATAATTTAATCTAAACATTTAAGCGTAATTTAAACAGGAACTATAGATTATTTTAGCTTATTGCAAATATATAATTAATTAATGTATGAAAAAGCAATCAATATTTTGTTTCATTTATACTACTTCACGCAACAGTAAAGGATAAGTGTGCTTTAATAATAAAACAATGAAGAAGATAAATGAAGATACCATTTTTGTAGGAATCAAGACCATCACAATCTTTTAATCGTTTCCGATTTCGATTTTGTCGTAAAAAAATGAGCAACATGGATAGAACAATGATGAAGAAGGAGCATATTAATAAAACCCAAATCCATAGCGGTGGTCCAGGTGATGACCAATGCAAATCGCTAAAATGATCAGAAAAAAATCAATGCATTTTTGAATTATATAAACTAAAATATTATTAAATTTTAGTATAAAAAATTTTTCAGAAATATATAAAAATCTTAAAAATATATAAAAATTTGAATACATTTCAATTCATTTTTATAATAAAATGGCCAAAATAAATATAGTGATTTATACAAAACTATTACATACATGTAATCATCATTATCATCGTCATCAACATTATGGCTTATTGGTGCAAGCGGTAAGCTCTGACCAGGTTGATACCACAATGGTATACTCCATGTACCATATCCATGTTCGTTTACAGTACGTACCTGTAAAATATGAAATGTTTTTTTGAAAAAAAAAAGCAAAAATTTTAATACATTAAGATTCCTCAAAAATTAAATTAAATTATTTATAAAATTTCACTTATTTTTTAAAGATTACTCTTATTCAGCTGATAACGAGAATATTAGTGTATACTTTGTAAAATTCAAGATGAAGACAGAAAATTTAGCAACACGTAAATTATATTACTTGAAAAGCGATTCTCTTTTATTAACAAACTGACGCAAGAAATTTCATTTTAAATGCATAGATCAAATTAGTCAACAAATACACAAATATATTTATATAATATAAATAAACATACTCTAAATGAATACATAAATTGTGGCTTCAAACTTTCAAAGGTATAATAGGTCCGTGTAGTTTTTATAACTGATAATGAATCATTATGCACTGATTCAATCTGAAATGGTAATGAAATTAATTTAAAATAAAACAAAAAATTTAATAATTATCATAAAATCAAATTTTCCTTCAACTAACTTCATAAGATAGTTCTTTTTTAATTGCTGGTTTCCATGCAATTGTCACACCATTCTCTTGTACACTTTCAATTCGAAGATCGCTTATTATTGGTATCATACTCCTGTAATTACAGTATATGACTGATTCGTTTCTTTAAACATATAATTGATAGGAGTGAAATATCAAATAATATTAATTCTTCGTCTATCGATAGAGATTGTTTATCAATTATGTTTCTTAATATCAAATAATCACTTATTATTTTTAAGACTAAGCTTCAACTCATACTTAAATATGGTCTATATGATATACAAATCGCATAGTGAAATTTACTTTTATTCGTAACAAAGAAACAAATTTATTAAAAAAAAAGAAGAAAAAGGACATACCGTGTAGTAAATTCAACCACTGCATATTGACTAACAACCGATTCAATCTTTGACACTTTATTTTCCGCAAAAATCAACACCGTATAAGTGGAACCGGGTTTTAAAGCGGTTAATTCTAAACGTTGTACTGTGAAGGTATTTCCGTTTGGATGAGCTACTGTTGTTGCTGGACATTCGGGACATTGGTAGCGATACCATAATTCCTGTATAAAAATAAAAGTGAAAAAAAAAATTAAAGTTATTAATTGCAAAATAATTTCATTGGCAAATGGGAAGTGAATTACAAATTGCAAATATAATTATCAACAACAATGTAATTTCGAGTAATATCGCTATTAATTAATTAGCTGTTAAAAATAATTTCGATTCGAATTTCTTGATCAAAAGGCAATTTAAAATTTTTTCCACTGTTGGATTATCAATTACGAGATAAAATTAATCAAAGAATACATCTGCATAATATCAATCGCGGGATAAATTAAAAGAATGTCTTTACTGCAATAGAATAATTTTAAATATTTTTTTTTATCGACACAAAATAAAGCTGAATAATGTCTTCGTTAACCATGGCATAATTTTTGAGTAATGCCTTTAACAAACACGGAATAATTTAGAGTAGTATTTAATCAATCGCGGGATGTGTCGCAAATAATTTTATCGAGAAGATATTGTGCTTCTTGAAAAATATCTCCAATAAGCCTAGACAAATTACTCATTTCGTCTTAAAAATCTGTTTTTTAAATTAATTCATTTCAAACTTAATTCCAAATGCAGCTTGAACTACTAACCTTTCGTCCACCAAACATCAACGGTTCATCCCATTCGATTACGACAGATGTTTCATCAATTCGTGCTACCGTAACGTGCGATGGTTTTGATGGCGGCTCTACAAATAAATTTCTTTACTTTTCACATTTAATTAATCAAATAAAAAAATGTCAAATAACTGAACTACATAACTCAGTTTGTCATATATTATTTTAAAATGTGATTTCACTGATAATTTTTATATTTCTTAACAAAAATTTACATAGCAATTTTCAGAAAAGAAAAAATTTCACAACGATAAAGAAGTTGAATAAGTAAGGAGGAAAAATTTACGGGTACAAGCAAATTCAGGTCCTTCATCGTCAGCTCTATAATATCCTGCATCACAGTGACATTCTGCACTACCAGTATTTCGTGTACTACTATGTCCAGGACATGGTTCACAATCTCCCAAACCATTTCTCGCTTTATATGACTCAATTGAACAAGCTAAAATCGCTAATGGTAAAAATTGTAAATTATTTAAATTTGAAAATTAAAAGCATTTTAGAAAGAAGAATTGCAACTTCCAAACAAATTTTATGTTATTCCATATTGAAAAAATGTTTCCAAATCTCTTTAATCCACTCATTTCGTCTCCTATTATTAGCTTCTTTAGAATAAAAACTTCGAAAGGTATAACGAATACAATTTATTATATGATAAACTTTCACCTTTTAAATGTAATAATAATGCACCTTTTCTCTTCTTTCTCTCCCTCTCTCTTTCTCCTTTCTTCTCTTCTTCGCAATATTTTAACAATTTTCATCAATTCTGATATAAAAAGATTAGTTATTTTCCTCAACAACAAATTCGAATGATTTAAAAATCCCTAAAATTACTTGAAAGAGGAATAAATGCTATACGATTCTATTTAGCATCATCTTGAATGATATAAACAGCAAAAATTTTCCCACACATTTAGAATTTAAATTGACTGAAAATTTGAATAGTTTTTAAATCCTTCAAAATCAAATTAACTACCATATAGTTATTAATTAAATATAACTATTCATTGAATATTATTTTGAAAGTTTAATTCGAAAAATTAAAAATCAAATTTTCATTTTCGAACCCTCAACCAATTATATTGCACACATTCTATTCCTTTTGTCCTTAATATCCGTTATAAAAAAAAAAAAAAA
>JARVGP010000834.1:25000-30680 GCA_029876185.1 Mansonella ozzardi | reverse complement strand
TTTTTTTTTTTTTTTTTTTTTTTTTTTTTTTTTTTTTTTTTTTTTTTTTGTTTCATATATGATATTTCTAATTAAGCTTAATTAAGATTTTAATGAAATATATATATATAAGATATGATTATTTATAACATTTATAATGTTTTTCATTTTTTTATATATTTTCAACAATATTTATCAACAACAATAAAAAAGATTATCATAAACAATTTGTGATTGAATTGATAATAAAATAGATCATTTGGAGATTAAATATTTCTGTAGTTAATGCTCTCTCAAAATGAAATTTTTCCTCAAGGATTTTTATCGTCCTGATTGAAAGAACTGTCATAAATTATCTGAATAATTTCCGCATTCAAATGAATTTCTGGATACCCTACTATTTTAACAAATGAGTTCCAGATTTCGGACTCAATTATTTTGATATAAAACGCAATTCCAGCGTACACATAAAATATCTGAAATGTAGAGCGAAATATGAACACATCATTGATAATAGTTCTGTTGAAGAAACGTTCAAAATTTCATTACAAAAACTGTTCGTCTCCTTTTCAAACACTTTTTACTACTACATTTGAAATTCAAAATTTGAAATATTCAAAATTTTACTACAAAAAATGATATGCTAAAAATGATTTGAAATGATTCCATTTCGACTTTTATTGCCAAAATAAGAATCAAAGTATTTTGAGAAATAGGCAATAAATTTTTGTAATAAAATTTCGGAAATTTTATTCAACAAAATTTGATGCAATGAAAAAATTTGCTTCTGCAACAATTATATTGATAATAATATCGACGGCATATATTGCACTGCTAATAATCAGACAATTATACGGGTAACCGATAATACAATATGGCTAATTGAGCAACAATCTGAAAATTCCTCTCACTACTTTACGTTAAGTTATAATCTGTCGCAAATTAACGCTTTTAAGTGAAAACCATGATTTGAACGAGGTATACAAGAAGAAAATATTTAAAAAATATAGATGAAATTATGGATTGAAAAAATTATTTCATATTTTATAGTGTTAAACATATTATTAAACATATAAATATTGTTAAATATATATTCGTCACATAAATAAACAAACTAATGGTGATGGGATATAGATTGATAAATAGCTATTGATACGTCTGATAAGTTAAATATACTAATACAATTGACAATGTACACGAACATTATTCGATACGTCAAATGTGCTAAGCATAATTAACAATACTGATACGTTTAATAAGTCAAATATGTTAAGTATAATTAATGATATGTCTCATAAGTCAAAAAATACTAATACAACAAAGTGCACGACCATTGATTTGTTTGACACATCAAACATGCTAAGCATAATTAACAAAGTGCACAAATACTAATACGTTTGTTACGTTAAATACGCATAGGATAATTAGCAAATATAGTACAGCAATTACTTGAATACACAAATAATATATATTTAATTACTATATATTTACACGGAACATTTACATTTTTGCCTCTGTACATACTAATCTATAACGATGAATTATTCATTGTTTTCAAGCACTGCAAAGAATTTTTAAATAATTATATACAACAATTTTGAGCTGCTTCTTCCCCTCTCCTACACAACCTCCTCCATCACCACAAAACTAACACTAACATACTCATACATACACACACACATCACATGCAAATACACAACATACATTCGCGCACATTCAGTGGAAGAAGCTACAATTGGCTTTCGCTTCTGTTTTTTCCATATTTTACTTACCTCTATTATAACTTACATGATATCCATGTGTGACTTATATATTATATGTTATTCTGTTCACTTACATGTTGTCAAGAATTTTATGCAAATGTTTTGCATGTTGAAATGAAATTTTCACTTAAGCCTACTTAAGCATTTGAAAACTATTAGAAATTTAAAATTTTCCAAAATTCAATAAAATTAAAATTTTTTCTTTTAGTTCTCTTTTAGCATATGAAAAAGCTTTGATACAAGTATTTTTTTGTTTTCTCCCATCATTTATTATCAATTTTGACAATATTTTTTAAAAGAATTAAAAAAAAAATTGTAAAATGTTTGCTAGAATGATATTGTTAATAATGTTTTTGCTATTACCATAATTATTACGAATTGCTTGTTACTGTTATTATAATTATTATTTTTATCATTATGTTATTATTGTTGCGAAAGGTTTATTGTTTGCAAAATTCTCAATCAGTATTTTTTTTAAGAATCAAATTAGTTTAAGACTAGGAGCATGATTTGAGACTAGACTAGCAATAGACTAATGTCAAAATATTAAATCAACATTTTAAATCAATTATTAATCTTTTGTTGATAAATTGTCAGACATAGTCAAAATTTAACAAGCAATAAGTAACATAGCATTGATGTAAATTACTTTACATATTTACTTGAAAGATTTGTTGAAAAGAAATGCGATTTTATTGATAATTAGTTGTTGTCAAAACTTTTTTCTTCCATTGAATTAAGCGACAAATTTATTTTGAATGATTTTTGCGTGTATTATAACATACAATAATCCTGTGTGAATTTTTAATTGTACGAGAAAGATCATACTTCAAATTTAATCAATAATGTTTAGTTGATTATAATCTCGTGTATTTATAAATACTAAATTATTAAATTCCCACTATTTTTACCATCTAATAACAAGTGATTTATAATTATTTTATGATTTATATTGTCTAATTTATGCCAAACAAACTTTCTGCAAGTTTTGTCTTTAATAATAAAAACTTCTTATGCTGTTCGATGTTTTATAAATTTTAATTCGATTTGTTGCAGGAGAAGGATTAGCTTTTTACATTTGTACCAGAATAAATTGTTTTCATTTGTTTCAAAAAGCGACTAATTACTCGCTCAATTTCAACTTCAGTTCATTGATTAGTGTCATCGGTGTAGTAATCTTCATGTTGACAAAAAACAGAATGAAATGATCAAAAATCTAATGCATATTAAATGGTAAATGTAAATAACAGCTTACAGTTCAATTCAAAGCTTATTTTGTTGTCAAATTTTTTTCTCAAATGCATATTTATTAAAAATTGATTTGATGAAATATTGTTGCATGCAACAATCGGCGTGATAATTCAATCGATCGTACTATGAATTCACAAAATCGATAATTCACAAAATACTAAAATTTTGATTAGTCAAAAATATTTAATTTTGTTTTTTCTTTCTCAATCGCTATCAAACATTTATTCTTATTTTGTACAGCATATCTTATAAAGTTGTGTATAATTCGGCATGAAATATTGTTGTTTAAAATTTTTTTATAATTTGAAATCAATTTGATATTTTATTTCTGTTTATACAAATATTAAACTACTGCATTATCCCAAAAAAAGCATGTCTCATCAGTTTCATAATGAACAATTTCTTTTATAATTCATTTTCATATGATCTAGATTTTGCATTTGATTAATATTTAAAAAAGTTTGAGAAACATTCCAGAAATATATTGAACATGCAAATATTTCTGGCAACTAAAAAGTTCGAATCAAATGTAAATGATGAAAAATATTCTTAAATAGGTAATTTATTATTATGAATAATTAATATAAATTCATTATAAATACTAAATTGTTGAATTAATACCAAATTATTATGATTAATTAATATTTTAGTAAGAAATGAATGGAATAAAAAGTAATGGAATAATGTCAAAATTGTTTGACTTTTTTAAATCAAAGTTGTTATCACTATCATTTGTTAGGAAAATGGTCATTTTTTAAATATTTGCATATTTCAAAAGCGATCAAATAGTTGCCGATTTCCAACTATTAAAATACATTGCTTCGATTATAATTTAATTTTTATTTATTCTTTCGTCTATCATTAAAATGTTTATTTGTTTGTTTTTTCAATTTTTTTTTCTAATACTTTTCCATTTTGCTTTATATAAAATGAAATGTTATAAAGGATAAATATGTGAAAATGCATCAATAATTATTCGGCACATCATTTCATTCCTTTTTTGTGAAATATTTAGGAAAAAACTGGCCAATAACGGCATCACATTAAGGCATCTTATTTTTTTCGCATTTCTCTCATGCGCCTTTTCCACTCCTTTTTATTCCTAAAATTCAGGATCACTCAATTTTATAGTACTATTCTATTTCTCTTCCATTATTCACTGATGCAACACATCACCTTCATTTCACTGGTATCAATGTTTTTTTTTTTTTTTTTTCTAGGAGATAACAAATGCGGGTTCAATAGATTTTCAGGTGCCAGCGGCATACAAATAAATTTGATGAAATGATCGGTTAATTTAATGTTGCATTTTTTTTCACTGAAATTTTTCAATAGTAAGAATGCCCACTGAAGTATTTTTGTTGTTACAACAAATATTTGTTGTATTGCAAATTTCGCATAAATTTTTAATTGAACAAAATTTAAAAATTTCGGATTATTAAAGTTTGCTTATTAAAGCTAATGCAATCATTTTTTTTCAATGTTAAGTTTTTTTGTTAAAATTTTGGTACTTGCTTGGAGTGGAGAAATTTTTCGGTCGACATAAGTAGAATTGGCTAAAAAAATGATTCCTAGATACTAGTGACCAATTTTACTTGTGTTATTTAAGTGATGAAACTAAAAAATTCCAGATGGCGAAGTCTTTTAATTTGAAAATAAACTTTAAGTAAAATTTTTAGCGTTTTTGTTAAAAACAAACAAGTTACCAATTTTTATTAATTAATTAAAAACAAAAATGTTAAAATATGAACAGAATCGACGCTGTAATTTGATGATTGTTAAATTTTATAAAACTGATGAATAATAAAAAAAACAAAAAAAAAATTTTTTTTGGTGGATAGGATGGCCATACTCGGCTATCATTTGATCATCTCTCATCACTTGAAGATATGCATGAAAATAAGCTCGGGATTCGCTAATAAAAAGAGTAAATCTTTTAAAATTAACTAATTATTAAATTTTTTACATTTAGTTCATTTTGAATTTTTAGATATCGTAAATATCAAAATTGTTTCGATTCTCAGAAAATAAATTGTATTTCAATAAAAAATTGCGTATTTCAATAAAAAATTTCAAATTTCTTAAATATACTTCCATGCTAGTGGCATATGTATAAAAAAATTTTTGAGCTTTATTCGTAAAAATTAGCATATTTCATAATTACAAATTATTTCATGGAGCAGAAAAAAGGTGCGAGATAATTACCAATTATTACTGTTAGACTTTTGTGCTTATTGCTTATTTATTTTCATTGCTGTTTTCACACTGAACTTCGTCCTCTAATGATGTTTGAATCTAATTTCAGTTAAATTAAAATATCTTTTTTAGATAATGATTCTATTGTTTAGAATTATACCTATGCAGTTTATTAATTATTATTTCTCTTGTCCTTTTTTTGATGGTTTTTATGATCTTTGTTAAAGTTCCAAAATTCATTAAAAAATAGAGGAAAATTAAATTTTTTTTCTCGCCAATTTTACCTGCTTATTTGTACATTTCATTTACTTCTATTTTTACTTATTCCCGAATTGATTTATTTCCTTTTTTAATTTCCTTTGAAATTTGAAGCTCCAGATAATTGTAAAGAGAATTATCTTAAAATAATTCATTAAGTTCGATAATTCATATTGATTAAAATGATAGCATATCTAGTGCGATTTTTTTTAGTTATTAATTGAACAGTGAAG
>JARVGP010000834.1:0-20000 GCA_029876185.1 Mansonella ozzardi | reverse complement strand
TTCCAGAAAAAGAAAACTGATATGCAGTAAAAGTTGATATATATATATATATATACATATATACATTGTATACATTATATTATTTATGCAACTTTTTTTTTTCTAAAATTTAAATAATATTTCAAATTTATTTGCAATTATTCAAATTTCTGAGAGAAAAAGTTTCGAAATTTGAAGTTACAAATTTTTGCATAAATAAATGATTGAAATTCGCACTGAATATTTACGAGATAGCACAATGCAAAAACCACCTGAATGCAAATTTAACTGAGTGAAATTCAATTATTTCGAAATAATCCATCTCCTATGCTTTTTTCATTTTCCTTTTTTTTTTTTTTTTGAAATGATACGTAAATTTGATTTTTCCATATTGAACAGTTGTGACGAATTTTTGCTCAGATTTACTTTGTTTGATTAATTTTTTGATACTTAAAAGCAAATATGTTTTCAAGCTTTACGATCTTTGCTGTCTCTTTTTTGAAGCATGTCATTACGCATGAGAAATTTTGAAAACTTTCTTACGAAATGATTTTGTTTTTTCCAAATTTAAAATTTAAACTTTCAGTAAAATTTTTTCATTGAGTTAATAATATTTCATATTAGAAAATAACTTAAATCGTTTCGTTGTAATGATTTATAATATATTATTTTAATTTCTGTATGATGATATGTAAATGAAATAATGATAAGTATAAAAAAACGAATGACATCGTTGACATTTTATTAATGAAGCAACAATTTTAATTTTTTACCTTTGAAAAAATGTGCTCTGTAATAATTAATAAACTTGAGAATAATGAAATTTGTAGAAACATGTTGAAATTCATAAATGTAATCATTGAAATTCGATAATTTCATCAATAATAATGATTGATAATTAATCGGTACAAAATAAATTTGCAATATCTTTTTGCAACAGAAATATTACGTGCTGATTATTTTCCACATTTGTAAGCATGCTAAAATTTTTTCTGAATTTTTAAAGTTTCATTTTAATTTAAAACAGACATCAAAAGTTGTCATCAGTTTTAATAAGTCTCAATTCTTCATAAATTTCGAAATATGAAATTTGAAAATATTTCATGCAATATTTCATCGTTTGCAGAATTAACACAATGTATAGTATAATAGTTGTCAAACTTCCATTGCAATACTAATCTTTGAATTATACGCTGATTTTTTGAATAATCGTTACATAATTCTCATTAAAAGCTGTAAATGATCTTTGGTAGCAAAAATAAAAAAAAAATTAAATGTAAGAAATAAAAAAAATATGTAATTAAATTAAGCTAAAATTTAAAAATAAATATTAAATCAAAAAAGGAACAGAAAAAAATTAAAACAATTAATACATTATAAATTGAATAAAATAAATTTATTTAAATAATAATTGGACGAAGAATTTTTGCAATAGAAATAAAAAATTACAAAAAATAATAGTAATTTTTTCGACATTACAACGAAATTATAAATGTTTAAAGAATATGAAGCAAAAAAGAATGACTGAAAAGTGGCAAAAAAAAAGAGATCGGAAAAAGAAAAAACAGAAATAGGGATACGATATGATTATGTTTCGACGAGATACAACAGAGTAGGATAAGAAAGAAGCAAAAAAAAAAATTACTTCGAAAAAGGTTAGAAAACAGGTGGGAGATTGATATTGATATCTTGTGATTTTATTACATTATTTCCACATATGTAGATCAAAATGCATTTCCAATAGATATATTTATATTCTGATATACGCATATGATATGAATATATATTCCGATATACGTATATGATATGAATAGATATATTGATATAGACAAATAAATACCGATGTAGCCAAGGCACATGTTCCGTTTAAAAATGGTGCTGAATCATTTTCAGTGTATATATTTGTCTCTTTCACCGTTTCCTTTTAACCAACAACAGAGCAGAACTGATAGATGATATATGCTTCCGATCATGAAGCAAACCGGCCGACCCAAAAGATCGTTTTTATGAATTCGATTCACCCATTCGTTCAATTTTTCTTCGGGGTATTATCTTTGAATGATACTGTTGGCTTTCATCGGTCCCAATTCTATTTTATCTGATGTTAAAAAAGTTGAAAATAAGCGAGACATAAAAGATGGTTACATTTTAAAGAATACCAAAATGGAATTGGGATACCAGCTGGGAACATATGATGTGGTATAGAGACAAAAGTTATAGATAAGAACGGGGAGGTAGGGATGGTGGAGGCTACCGAAATGTCTGCTATTTCATTTCAGGATTCTTTTTTTTTTCCTCGGATCTTTTTTTTTTTATTTTTTTACCGATTGACGTTCATTTTTGCCATAAAACATATTAGCAACAATTCGCTATCATTTTTGTCTTTAATGCAAAATTCTTTCATTTTTTCCACCAAACAATTTGTATATTTTTGTTGATCAAAATTCATACCTGAATAAAATGTGTTTTTCGATTCCAATTATCATTTCCAATGCATGCTTTTCAAATATTTTTACGGGGCTAGTATGAAATCAATTTTGACAAATTTTATAAATTTGCACATATTAATATATTAGAAAATATTTACAAAATAAAAAAAATTTTACCATACTTGAATTATTAAACTAAATTATGGGAAATTTAATTATTATTAATTTAAATTATAAACTCTAAAGTAATGCTTTGTCATTTTTGTCATCTCAGATAAATTTCTCACTTTGATTTTTAATTTATTATTTGAAATATATGTCAATATATTAATTTGTCAAGAAATAAACAAACATGTAATATGAATGAATTAATTATTGCTTCTAAAAGAAATTAATCTTGAGCATTTTGTAACTCTTTTGAACTTATCATTTTTTTAAGTCATAATAAAAATGCTACAGCACAAAGAAATTTGTGAAATTTCTTTAACAGACTAGTAGTTGAGTTCGAGAACTTGTTTTCAAAATTTCTATTTTATTTTGCAATTTATTTGATTATAAATTTAATACATGCATCTATTTTTATTTCAGTTTTATTGCAGCTTTTTTCAGCGGATTATTTAGTTGGCACTTTTTAAATAAATTTGAAATGAAATAATTGAGCCAAGTAAGTTTTTCAATATATCTAGTAATGATGAATTGTTTATTTATCGAATTTATTTACTTGTTTATTTATTTACTTGACTATTACTACATTTTAATTTAGTTTATTATTTGCTTTGTTTTTTTATTTGTTTCTTTTTCTTTCTTTCTTTACTGCTTATTTCATTTTATCTGTGTTAAGGATTTTGGTACAATTTTTTTAAATTAAAAATGACGACTAGTATTTCAATTTTAATAAATTAAGCGTTTTACTAATCAAATTGAATTGAAGCATCCAAAATGACTGACAAATATTTTAATTTGTATCTGATGTTATAAAATCGATGAAAATAATGCAATTTTGAGAGGTTATGGAAAAAAACAATAAATAAAATTTCAATTCAAATTGACCAATAACTACTAAACGAATATAAGCAAACTTATCAAACAAATGCTAATTATCAGAAATATTCCAAATGATAAATTTGAACCAGATTAATTAGATTTTAACAAAACTTGAGAAAATAATATTGATAATACTTGCAGTGATTTTGGCGATTTCTGAGACATTTAAATCATTTTTAAAAATTGAAAAACTTTCCAAATCAATGAAATAATGAAATACAAATTCGATGAATAGTTTATCTGACATACATTATACAAATGTATAAGAATGGAATGTTATTATTATGGTGGCAGTAGTAGTAGTAGTATTAGTAATGCTAGTTATGTGACGGAATCATTGTGATGATATTTTGGTTTGGACGGATGTCACATTGATGGTATAGCAGGTTAGCGGTATCCTTTTGAAGATCATTGAAGTATCCATGAATTAATATATAATGCGAATAAGTGGATTTAATAAGTATTGAAAAAAAGCGAAATGGATCATTTAGGAAGAAAAGGAGAATGAAAAGAAGGGCGGAAAAAAGAGGAGAAAAGAAAGAAAGGAAAAAAAATGGAGCATTTAAAAGTGGAGCATTCAATTTTACCATGATCAAAGTTTAATTCCCGTGGAAAATCCTCAATATCACGAGGATCTCTTCTATTACAACAAAAGTGCGATACGCATATCGGGAACAAGAAGGGATGTATCTTGATGAAATTCTCACACTTGACATGCTGGAACAAAAAGGACGGATGGAAATCTTCATCAAGATTTCCAAATCTAATTAATCCGCTACTGTTCATCATCTGGAAATGATATTATTGTTGTTGTGTGAAATGATCAAACAACCGGATTAATATAAATTTTTCCTTTCTCTTTTTTTTCGAAATTATACTTTTATTAGGAAAAATAAATTCGTTTGTTGAAATTTTAAAAATTTTTTTCAATTAACGGGAAATTTTCCATATTTATTGGTATTATCATCTTTACATATATATTTTTTAATTAATAAATTTAATTTACGATCATTTTCTATTTAATTTTATATTTATCCACTTTACTATTCATTTATTTAAAATTTTTTAATTTATTATTCATTTATTTAAAGTTTTTTCATTAATGGGAGGTTTTCATGTTTATTGCTGTGATCATTTTCATATCATTTGTTTAATTAGTTTTAAATTTTCGTATTTATTTAATTAATTGTTTATTTATTTATTTACTTGCAAATATACATATATGTAATAATCACTGAGTTAACAAAATTATTGATTTTTTCATGTAATAAAAAATAATTGTTAAAATAATTTCGAAAAGAGTAATGAACAGAAGTAAACAAATAAAGGAAATAATGAGAAAGAAAAAAAAAAGAAGAGACTGAAGGAAATGGAAAAAGAGAGAATGAAAAATGAAAAAAAAATAATTAAATCGTTGAATTCAAAAATGTGAATGTGATTTATGATATTACAACGAATATCTTACTGCAAATATTACTAAAGTCAATTAAATTAAATATTCACTAATTTTTAGAGGTATCAATTAGGATTAAAATGTCAATTTTGTTTTTAAATTTTAAATGATTTTGCTTTAAAATAAAATTGCTTGTATTCTTTTCATTTCAAATTTTAACAATGTCCAAGGATTTTTTCTCTCTCAATGGAAATGAGCTAATCCTTGAATGATTGCAATGATGATGATAATGATGATGAAGATGTTGACAATAACGATGACAATGTTGATAGCATTGAAAAGAAGCTATCGGTCATCAATTTCATTAAAAAAAAGAGTCAGCTGGATAATTCAATATAATGGATGTTCCGAAATAGCGACAAAAATTATTGAATTGATCCATCCCGTCACATAAATGATGTGACACATCATTAGTACGTTGTCTATACAGTATGCCAATATTAGTCTATTTCATTTAAATCCTTTTGGAAATTTTCAAATATTTCAAGCAGCATTCAAGATATTGGTTAGTTTTTGATCATTTCAATTACTTGGGCATATATAATTTTCTCTTATTTAATTGTTATTTTTGTCATATTATTATTTTTATTAATGTTATTATTATCATTTTTTTATTAATATTATTATTATTATTATTACCATGAATGTAATCTTTTTAAAAATGCAGAAATTTAAGTCACAAAGAATTTAATTAGCTCTCATTTAAAAAATATTTTTAGCGAAAGAGGAAAAGAGAGAAAAATAAGAACAAAAATAGAGAGAGATTAAAGGAAGGAGGAGAAAGTTATTCAATTCTATTCTTCTTGCTAAAAATCAAATAAGAATTTAAAGTAATAAATTAAGTAAATGTATGATTCTTTTTTTTTTTTTTGCATAGCCATTTTTATTACTGCATCACTTTTATGTCATCAAAATTGAAGAGATTTTGGTCAGAGGTCAAGAAGGTCGCCATAGTGAGCGAAAATCATTTATCCAATGTTTGAAGGTATTTTTGTTTTCTTGTGAATGATCGTAAAAATCTATAGGAATTAAACTAAAGGAAGAAATGCATTAACAATAGGCTCTTCGCGGTCATAATTCCCGAGATGTATGAGAGAAGGAGAGAGGATAATAATGGATGACATTTTCAAGAATGGGTAAAGTGAAAGGAAGGATTGATAGAAGATAAGTACTTTATAGCCTAAAGGATTCATATCCCGTTCTTCTGAAATACACCAATCAGATAAAAAGTCCTATTCATCATCCATGAACCTATTTTGACCTCTTCTGACTTCGGCTTCACGATTCAGGTTGCTCTATCATCGTCGTCATCAGCTGCTCTTCTCTTTCTTCCAATCACTTACTCTTCAATTCATCATCCTGTGCTACTTTTACCATCATATTACCGTATTACTCAGTAACAGTTTATTTTAATTATATGCTAATGAATAATACATAGTAAATTGAACAATCTATTCGTATATTATATTTTCAAATAAGAAAATTTTAAAATTATCAATATATTACAATTAAACAAAAATTATCATTGTCATCATAATTTTCCGAATACAAAGTTATGTAAAAGTCGTCAATACTCACCTGTGCATAAAATAATTTAATTCCCCTATTAATTAAATATTGTATAATTATTTTAATTCTAAACTTCACCGCGAGAAAAATTTTCATTTCAATAAAATTTCAAATTACTTAAAAAATTTCATTTTTTTTTAAAATGTCTTCTTAAACTCTCTTTTTTTGTGCAATTTCTTATTGAAGCATTCATATTAATTTCAATTTAATCGTCTGTGGAAAAAGCAGAAAAACTGAAAATTTTCGGAAATTAACAATTTTTTACTTAAAATTAAAAGTTATCCAGAATACTCAGATAAAATGACCAACTTTTTCAAAAATTTGAAAATTCGAAACTTTTTAAAAATTTAATTTCACAAAAATTATAATTTCAAAAAATAAGTTTCTGTTATAATATTTTAATATTATGAAATTTCTGTTATAATATTATAAACAATATTATAAACAAATTTTTTTTTACTTTTTTTTTGTATATGACAACAAATAGCTCACTCAAAAGATATCAAAAAGTGTTGAAATAATATTTGATTTCTCATCTCCCTCAAGAACAAAGTTTGAGAAAGGTCAACACTGAAAGGAATTCAAGTTCGAAAGGTTACAATTATAATGAATATGATCGAAAAAACTAATGACAATTATTATTATCGTTTTCTTAATCCAATAATGAAAACAATAGAATCTTCCAATAGCCTGAAATCAAAAAAAAAAAAAATGATTGATGAATATTGGAATGAATGGAAGATTGTAAAAAAAAGGATAATGAAAAGGTTAAAGGTTATTTATTGGGATAACGATAAAATGCATATTATGCAAAAATATTGCAGCAAACCATATGAAAAGCAGTTATGAAAATATCTTTCTTTCATTTAAATAATATTGATGTAATTAATGACTGATTATTTCAAATACTTGTTAATTATTTATGACAATTAAAACATTGTTATCAATTAATAAATTATTCCTTTGCATGAAAAATCAATTGCATTGCTTAATAAACATTTCTGAATACTCTGTACTTATTTGAATCCATTGGAAATTCTTTAGTAGCTCATAATTTTGAGCATAAAAAATGGAAATAGATTAAAATGACCGTATTTAAATATGAAATTAATCATTTGTGATTTCTTTTGTTTCTAACAAAAATTAAACAAAATATACTATTTAAAAATAATTTTTGATTATCAACAGATGACAGTATTCCTTTTTCTTTTCATTTTTATTGGTAGGAACCCATTAATACTAATGATATAACAAATGTCCATTCAGGTGACAGGTGACATTGATGACTAACTAACCAGTTCTTCCTTATTGGTTAACTAATGATACATTTATCTATTACCCCATGTTGAGGATGCTCATACGACAAAAATAAATTTGCAACATTTTTAGGTTTAGTAATTGTTAAAATTAGGAATTGAATTGATGCAAAATGCATACCACCCGTTGCTTTTGTCGACAAATATTGATGATATGAACACACGGATAGGATCGGACAAAATATCAAACAATTTACGACACCCTTACGACATTTTTCGTGACAACGTCTCCAATAAAAAGGGAATGAGATTTTCAGGATGATATTTGATTGAATAGAACTTTTGCTCCTTGAATTTTTCGTTGTTCAAGTTAATGCATAAAAATATATATTTTTTGTTGTGGATAAGTATCGTCTGTAATACGTGTACATGAATGAATATTTCAAAAATATTTATGCTATAAAACTATTTATTGCGCTTATATGGTTATAAAAGTAATTTATCAGTTACCGTTTATTATTTTACGTTTAATTTTATCATGCATAAACGCATACGTGTATGTATGTATGTGTGTGTGTGTGTATGTGTGTGTGTGTGTGTGTTTGTCTGTGTTTGTGTGTTTGTGTGTTTGTATGTTTGTGTATGTTTGTTAATCTGTATGTATGTTTGTATGCATATATCTTATTGTAATTCTCTCTGATCAACAATGTTTACATATTTTAATTAATTCAATTCAATTATGTGAACATAGAAGTAGGACTGCAAATATATTAAAATATTTATCGTTTCGTATTATCTTTTTGCTTTTAATTTTGTTCCATCTATCAATTATACATTGCAAAACGATAACTATTATTGTTTACATATTTATTGCATACGAATGATAATGATAATAATCATAACAATCAGTAATGATAACAATAAGCATATCATGATTATTCATTCCTCGCATACAGAACGAACATATGTCATTGTCACATGCGATTTCCAATTCGAATTTTCAATAATTATTTTTCAGTCGTATTTTAACGCAAAAATTTATCTATGCTATCTATACTAATTCCATATAGTTGTTGCTTATTAAAATTTGTTAAAAGCTGTGCAAAACAAAAAAAAAAAAAATGAAAAATTAATATTCTAATCAAATGACAGCGATTTGCGCCTAAAGTCAGAAAAATTCAGCATGCAAAGTTTCCATAGACAAAATAGGAATACTTGAAGATATTATCAATTAGCATAATGATTTTAATAAATAACTAGTGAAGAATTTCGTGCATTCTAAAAAATAAATCCAGAAAAAACTGAAATGAAAACTTAAAAATTGGAAAAAATAAATAAATGAACAAAATTAGTGAATGCATTTCAGGAAAAAATTGCTAAACAAAGCGTTTGCTTTTTCTGCTTCTTATTATTCAGTTTTACTCTGCCAAATACTTGATATTTCATAGAAAATATTTTTTATAATTTATTTAGTAATTGAAAAAGAAGAAAGCAAAATTAATTGTAAAAAGAAAGAAGAAAAAATTATGAAATTTTCGCAAATTCCATAAAGCTTTCTACATTTTTTTCAGGTTCAATTTTTCGTTTAAATAATTTTTTTCTTTTAAGAAATTTTTTCTATTTTAATTTTTTGCCATTAAATTTAATTTTGTTTTTTCCTTTTTTTGTTTGGAGGGAAGGATGACAAGATAAATGGAAGAATTTAGCATAATTGATTTTTAATTAACTTTATCTATCCATTGCATCCATACAAATTTTTCAATAGTTTTCAACAATGCAAATTCATTTCCAACAAAATTAGCTGAATCGATTTAATGCATGCATATATATGGTAATATTTACTGCAACCGTTAAATAAAAAATAAAAGTGATATCCAATTTTCACTGTAAATACAATTAATGTAAATTGATTAATACAATTAACCAATAAAAACAATTAACTTGCTTATTATAATCATTTCATATATATTGCATTAGCGTATGAAATAAAATATTTGTAAAAAAAGTATTTATAATTTGTAAATAAATGATTCAGTCGTATTTATAGCATGAAAAAATTATATTTCAATTATATTTGTGGATATTAAGCGTAAATGGCGTACATATATAAATACATGTGCATGTATGTGTGCATATTTATACATATGCTCATTAATATAATGATTTAAATTTTTGAAATTTTAGAAATAAATGTTTGATAGAGTGAAATTTTCGTCATATTGTTAGCATATGTTAGGATCGGAAATGATTTGCAAAAGGCTTTTTGATACAGTGATTTCATTTGCTACAGATGTGTCTGACATTGTATGAATGGTTGGTGAAACAATGGTAAGAAATGTTGAAGAATTTGAATGAAAAGTGCAGCTGCAATTGCATGAACAGCTGGTCGATGCATGCATACATCAATTGATAAGCTTAAATATATATCAATGCACACAAATGTCCAAACATTGTCTTTATTGTTTCAATAAACTTACTTGATTACTGATCCAAATAAGTGTCTTCATTTATTTCATTATCAACATATGAATTAATCATAAGCTGATAAGATATAAATATAGAAGAACGATAACAGCTAAAAAAATGAGTAGAAGGAAAAATGAGTGATTCTGTTTTCAAAAAAGTAAAAAATTAACTATAAATTATATTTTCTAAAATTTTTCAGCCTAAATTTACTAAATGAAATAAAAAATTAAGGAAGAAATGAAAACAAAAAAGGATAGAATAAAAAGAATAGTTGTTTGAAATAGATTAACAACTATTTTGAAATGAACAAACATTCAAATTGTAATTAGTAAAAAGTTGCACTTAAAACAATTATTCAAATTGCAATTAAAGTCTCAGCTTGCTTGTAAACTTTAAAGTAGATTATTAGAGTGAAAGATGGCTGGAGAAAAACATAAAAGCCCAATAAATTTACCAATAGAAGCATTGTTGCTATTTGTTGATCGAAGTGACCTTGCAAAAGAGGAAAGTTATTCTTGCATTTACCTTCTCACTTTACCTTTCTTTTTTTCATTTCTTCTCTCCAACTTCTTTCTTTTTTCATTTTTCGCCCCATTCCGCCATTCTTTTCCGCATCTCAAATACTAACAAATTAAATAAATTGATATGTTTATCCGTTTGCGGCAAACAATTGTTACATTTTTCAAACGATCGTTTTACCATTTTCTACCGATACATTTTGTTTACTATTCCCATTAACTATCAAAATGTTTAAATTCCAAACAATTTTTGATGACCTTCATAAGAATGGAGATGTTTCAAGTAGTTAAAATAATTGTAAGAAAAGGATAAAAAAAATGATATATTCCTCAAAAAAAAGAAGTTAGTTTTGATAATAGTATTTGACAATTTACAATAACTATTGACAAATTGAGTAGCAATAATTTAATAGGACCATGCAAACAGCAAAAACAGGAAAAAATAATAATTTAAATTCAAATAGATGATGTTGAAGCTAATCATAACATAGATAAAAATCATTTGCACATAGTTGAATTTTTTGAATTGTATTGCCTAAAATCACTATGTTCACCATTAATAATATTTATTACCTAATGAAAGTAATTATTATTGATATACTGCTTAATATTATTGTTATCGCTATCATTCAATTTATTTAATCATTAATTATTATTATTCAATACTTAATTATGATTATCAAATATTTTTGTTGTTATTCGTCAATATTCACATTTACTATTATTATTATTGCTGCTATTATGGGCAAAACATGAATGAAATAAATGAAGCAAAATATGTAAATTGCCATAAATTGCTGCTACTTTTAAAGTAGCAACGAAATTTTGGATAAATTAAATTTAAAGTGTTAATTTACCATCTCTTCAACACATTTGTAAATAATTCTTTTCTTCCGTAATTGTATGATTGGGAATAAAACTGCTCAAAGACTTATCTCGAAA
Source organism: Mansonella ozzardi (assembly GCA_029876185.1). Classification (NCBI taxonomy): domain Eukaryota; kingdom Metazoa; phylum Nematoda; class Chromadorea; order Rhabditida; family Onchocercidae; genus Mansonella; species Mansonella ozzardi. Next base: position 8,344 of record JARVGP010000834.1, on the reverse strand, counting down.
GTATTCAATTTAAAATTTTGAGAAAAAGGGAGAGAAAAAATTGCAAAAGTATTTTAAAATTGTTAGCTATTTAATCGAATATGATTAATTATTTTACCAAATACTGTTAGTTATTTGGCGGAATACGGTATAAAAGATATACTACCATGTGTTTTTATCACTTTTAATCATTGTGTGCGCTTCGTCATGATGATCCACTTCAAGTTAGATGGCATTATGGGATTAGTATATCTCGCTATATTGTAAGACCATTACGAATACCGGATACCCGAATACCCGAATGGCATGTGAAAAAAAAAAAAAAGGTTAAGAGCCGGATTATGGTACCATCGTAGTATTCGCTATTTTCTTTAATATTCAACACTGATCAGCTGAAGTATTCAATGAATCAAGTGTAAAAAAAAGAAAGAGAGAGCAAGGGGAAGAATGAGAATTTCATTCTGTTGTATCAATCTAAAAAAATAAAATTTTGGAACTTTTTTTTTTAACTAAAATTAATGGATTAGAAACATTGTAAATTTTGGCTACTTTAAAAATAAAATGTATTGGTCATGTGAAAATCAACGATGGCAACTTTTGTAATAATAATGATAATAATAATAATAATAAATGCAAATAAATGAATAGAAAAACTACAATTTTACCAAGGATTATTTAAAATGTCAGATTAACATTTGAAAATAATCATTCGCTTTGCAAAAATGATGGAAACTTGTATGCTTATTGCAACAGTTAATTTATAAATTTAAAGCTAATTTCTGATAATATTGATGGTTATTTCGAAAATTTATTCAAGAAAGCGATAGCAATTTGTGAAACTTAACATTTCAATGCGATTATTAAATCACAATGAAAGTGCCATAACTTCTATCACATTTATCACAAATTCACAAGCAATAATTAATAGTAAGGTTAAAGTTCAATATCATTTCACTTATAAAATAACAAAATTTTCGGAAATAAACTGCCTTATAGAAAATTGCTGTTCTTTCGATGTAACGTCAAATTTTCAAATTACTTCTAAAGTAGCTTATGGATACGATAAATTATGGATGATGAGGTTAGCTATTAATTCTCCAACTTTCATTTCGATCAATTAATAATTTTAATAGAATAATTGCGAAAAAAAATTTGATAATCATTACAGCATGCAAAAATATTTCAAAACAAAAAAAAATTTGAAATGATTATTCAATTTTATTTTTCATCCATGCAATAAACTATTTAATTTTAACTTTCAAAATTATCCTAAATAATCTCGATGATATTATCAATCATAGATGATGAGATTTTTGTTTCATTTTCACCTTTTCATCTCGATAATTTTCAATTAATGGTAATTGTTGAAATAACTTTGAATCGAATAAAGAAAAAAGTATCTAAAAAAACGCTTAACATGATGCTAACTAATAAATAAGATGATACTTAGCTAACAACATTTAGCATGCTTTCTTAATAATACGAAAATGGTTGCTTGTAGTTGCTATTCACATATTAAAACTTATGCACATACTTAATTAGACACGCCCTAGTACATTGCAATTCAAAATGAAGTGTTTGATTTAGTCATCTATTTGAAATATTTCATGTATTAAACACTCAAACTAAAAAAAAAGTTGTAAATTGAAAAATGACAAAATCCATTTTTTTTTTTTTTTTTTTGTAATATTTCCTGAGGTAATTAATGCTGAAACAACTGTATTTGCTGTTTAAAAAAATTTATTATAATATTATGTATTTGATGATTAAATATTGAGAAGTGATAACGAATGATAACTGAATGAATAATTCCAAAATACAATCAGATAAAAACAATGCTTCGGAAAAAAATTCTAACAGCAAAAACGAATGAACTGTAAAATATATTCAAACTATCAGTAATTTTAAATGTGAAATATAGCAATTTGTTAGCTACAAGTTTAATTTTATTATATCATTCATTTCTTATGTTTAAGCACTTTTTTTTTCACTCCGTGATATTATTGCTTGCTACAGTGTATTTCTATTACAAATACATGATATTTCTATTTTCATTTGCAACTGTTTCATTCATCCGTCACTTTTTAATAATTTAGGAGTTAAATAGCAAGATTACTTAAAGTGATAGGAAATGATAATATCGGTTCTATCACAAAGTAGAAGATGAGAAGTTCACTGATTTAAGGGCAATACAGAAGAAGTTTGATGGGAAAATATGACTGCTATTGTCATTTATGCAATAATATATATGCTATATGAAATTCAAAAAACATAACAGGGTCATTCCAGAAATCATCAAAAAAACAATCGAACACAATAGATCATTTAAAAATGGTCCAACTTTTTTACGATCAATAATTTTGCTGCTATAGTTTCAGCAGTAAAATCATCAAATTTCAATTCGATAACTGTCATAATTAGAAAAAATATTCTCCTTAACAGTCCAAGAGTCTAATTACATGCCAGTCAAGGTAATTTCAGTGTAAAATCAACAAGGGGCAGACAATTCTTCAATATATATATGCAGGTAATCAAAATAGAAAGTATACCTGCATGAGAATATTGCTATTTACTAGATGTGGCATTATACATGTGAACATCTTCATGTGTATAAATTCAGCATTAACATTTCCAAATATATGGAAAAGGCATAACACCAAAACGTTTGACTCCAAACAACAAATTCAAATCAATAAAAAAAAGAAAACTAAATTCTATTAAAAATAGCAAAATATTTTATTTTTCACTGATATGTAACAGGTTGAGCGGTAATTGTCGCGTCCATTCGCACAAGTGCTTGTCCAATATTCCATTTCTCTTGCATCAGTTCATCATAGCGTTTTTGCAACTCTTTTTCACGTTTTTCCTGAAAAAAAAAAAAAAAACATTAAAATTATGTCCGAAAGAACAAACTGAATCTAGTCAAAATTTCACATATAACACAATGATTATGCCAATACTAGAAAATAAGGCTAAACACTCAATACTTTCATGTTTAATGTATAATTCACGAAAACATAAAACAGTGTACTTGTATATTTTCAGTATAAATTATGATAAAAACCAGAAATAAAAAAAAAAGAAAAATAATGGGTTAATTATTTCCTTCTTGCAATTATTCTTTTGGCCGAAACATAAATAAGTCTATTGTACAGCTTAAACATATACTTAAACATATCTTCCATGGTAAAAAAAAAAAAAAAAACGATCAAACCTGTTGCGCGACTTCTTCTGTAAGTTTGTTTAACCGCTTTCTAATTGCTTTTTCCTCGTTTTTTTCTAACAATTCAAATGTAGCTTTTTCACGTTTACATGCCTCTAGTTCTGCTCTCACTTCTTCGATCAGTTTTATCAAATGCTGGCCGATGCTCTAACAATTAATAGACATTACAAGCAGATGAAACAAATAAATGGCATGAATCAACTTGACTAATGCTGAGTGCAATTTTTCAAACATCCATTCCATCTGATAACCTATCCATACTGAATACAAAAAGCTTGCAGCGTTGGATAATATAATGCAACATAATAAAATGAAATTATGAGAATATCCTTATAAATTACACTTATAATATATTTATGAATCACTGAAATGAAAATTATTGAGCATCAGTTTATTGAACATCAGCAAATTTCGGAAAGAAACCCACTTGATAACCAGCCAGTTTCACTTTCAATTTCTTTTCCATTTTCGCCGTTTTTTTTGCACGTGTATTCATCCAATCTCGATAAAGCTATAAAATGTGCTATTGTTGCCGAGGAAATATTAAAAATTATATTCTAATTCTAATAAAAAAATCAAATAAATAATCTCCTGTTTGCTGATTCTAATTTCTAAGTTGTCAAATCAAATTTCCGAGAAAATCTTATAAACAAACTCAATCGAACGAAAAACAAAGAAATATTCTACTTGGAATTTAGCAGAAAGGGCATCAATTTGATCTTTTTTAGGTAGGACGCCTAATCGAGTAAATTTATTTTGTGCCAAAATCAGCTCCGATGAACACTGCTCAATAACGGTCCAAAGATTTGAGTTCAGGCTGGCATGTTCCTCCTGAAATAGAATGTAATATGTTTAAAGTTAAAAAAAAAAAAAACTACTGAAATGTTCAGCTTGGCACATACCGGTCTTAATTCATTTTGTATCATTTTTTTTGCTTCTTCTAGATCCTCCAAAGAAATATCATCGATTGGCTGTTCTTCGACGTCATGCTTTAGAATAACAAACATTTCAGCTTTAATCACATCATCCGCCTGGAAAAATTTGAAACTGAAAACACTTTGAGATAAAAATCTTCGAAATAAAACTCATAAATTTATCGTAATATTCTGAGAGTATGCATATTTTGAAATTCTCCATTACGAAATAGCTCAGTAAATTTTTAAAAAACTAAAAATATCTTGTCTTAAAATGCTCTGCACAATTCATCTGATTAGTTGAAATATTTGCAGTTTCAACCATTTGGTGCTAATTCTTAACTCACAATAATTTTAGTCACAGTATTTGTTTTGAACGACTTAAAGAACAACAATTCTCCAAGCACTTTCTAAGCAATGAAGAAAAATAATTTCCCAGGCATTTTTTAAGCAGAATTCACCTTGCCGATGTCACTCTTGCTTGAAATTGGTTTGAAACTCTGCTCGTTAATTTTTGGTGGTATTGGTAATTCACGTTGCACAACCTGTGATTCTTTTTTCAATTTTTGAATACGTAACATCTCAAGCGCCTCCGCTTTCTGAGCTGCCACCTAAAATATAATAATTAAATCCAATCTACAAATCGTTCCAGAAAAATAATTGCAACAGCTTTTTATCACATAAACATATGAAGTTTTGCTATTATCTTACAATACTGATATTTTTGTTGTGAAGTAGCAGTAAATTAATATTAAGAATGAAAAATCTATTATGGCTTGGTTTGATAAATCCAGGTAGACAGCTATCCTAAATAATATCACCTGAATATTCAGATAGTGAATCTAGTAGCGTTTTTAAAAGTTGCATCATTTATTAGGAAAAAACTCACATCACTTGCATCCTCTACCCAATCAGTCATTTCTTCCTGTGATGCTTCATTTTCTTCCTCTGGTACGATGACGATAAATTCATTTCGAGGTGTTGGTAATGAACTTAATGCTTTCTTTAGCTCACTGCGTGAATCATATGACCTAAAAACTTCTTCTGGCTTTACACTAAGAAATGGACTCAATTCTTGTAATTTTATTAATCCATAAATGGTAAAAGCACTTGAAAAGACTTACAATTGTGGGTTATTAATATTCAGTTGATCTCGGAATGGTGTACTAGATGGTGTTCCAGGTTCTGATTGTCTTGGTGTTCCTGAAAAACATCATTTATCAAATGAATAAAATCACGATCCTTTTCTTGAAATACTGTACATATAAACAACTTTATAGCAAAATAACAAAAATGAAAACTAACAAGAAAATGTAGAACATAAAAAAAGAAAGTACCTTGTAAAACGGAAGAAGGTGTAGCTGCAATATTTAAAAGCACAGTATTCGGAGTAACAACAGAACGACCTTGTGGTAAAGCAGACTGTAAATTTAGATCATGCAGTGGAGTATTAACACCGCCTTTCAATGGTGTTGGAGCATTCTGTAGTGTAAGCAGATTTTCAGCTTCCTGAAACGAGAACATGTGGATAAATCTAACTATCTAAGCAGATTTTCAGCTTCCTGAAACGAGAACATGTGGATAAATCAAACTATCCTAACAATCATTGTAATTGTACTTTACTAAATTAATTGGTTGACTGGAAAACTGAAATACAATATAAATACATAAGAATTAAAGAAAAGTGATTAAAATTACGAAAAAATGTGTATTTTCATCTTCTAAACTTTGCAGCAAATAAGCACAACAATATTCAAGGAGAGTAGGCATCTTAAATAAGTCAAAAAAGCATAAAGTAAACTGATATTTCAATTACAACAGAAATTAAAAAGATAATAAAGGTGGAATATGAAGTGCGGGAAGTTCATAAAAATGAAGGATAAAACAGTCTACATCATTTAATTAACCTTTTGTAAAGCATCGGCGTACATCGATGGCGTACGTGCTGTTCGCGCAGTATTTTCATTTATGGGCATTTGATAATCGTGGAGAAGTGTACTAAAATAAATGTTCAATTTGACAACTATGAAGTACAGAATTACAAAGATACCTTAAAATGAGCAAACCATTAAAATAAATCGATATTGGGTATTTCTATTTTTAAAAGCTTCCGAGAAAGAACACTTTGTGGAATTGAAATAAACAAATGGAAATTTATTTGTAGGAAAACCTTGTCGGATTGTTATCGGTGAATTCGCGAATGGTATCTGTTGCTTGTCCAATTTTGACGATTTCTTCCATTTCTTTATCCGATATTTGTGGTGACGGTAAAATAAGCTTTGAACGCTTTTTTTCAACCTTCTGCTCAAAAATTGATTCCGGAACACCCTCAGCCCTACAAAACGACTGCGATTATTTCATGTTACGATCAAAAGCAGTTGATCCGGAATTCACGGTGTTCCACTCAAGACATATACTATATTCCAGCTCATCCGATTTTAAATTATTATCTATCAAATCTAATCAGTATACTTCCAGTGATGAGATCTATAAATCACATTGCAAAATGACTACCTTCGTTTTTTTAACTTCTCGCGGTCCATCTTACGTTCCTCATTTTCAATGTCATCACGTCTAACACCTTCAATTTCTGCTCGAGTCTGTTTTTTGAATGTAGTATCTTTTTCAAATTTATCCTCCGATGGATCGTAAAATCCCGACGGCACAGGTTTTTCAAATGGAATCTGAAAAAGTTTGCAATCTGAAGTCAACATTTTCTCTGAAAAAGTCATTAAACTGTGTAAAAAACAGCCGATTAAAGAAAACAATACCAGCACATAATGAAAAAATGATAAATAAAAATTTTTTTTACCAGAATCTTCAGAATGCTATTAGAAGTAATCCAAACTAGTCGGAAAGATTACGGATATTATGTGAATTTCGTACTTGAACATGCATATGAAATAAATCTAATTAAATCTATAAAAATATAGTTTTATAAAGCCGACAAATATATCATAACTCCAAGTATATGAAGTAAATATGCATAGCGTTATGGATATAACAGAGAAAACAGTTTTGGAAGAAACCTCTGCGCTGTAGTCAAGATACAATGGATTTCTGCGCTGAAATTTATGCTGACCCCATGGAATACCAGCAGCACGCAGTTCACGTCGTTTCTGTAGCGAAGCAAGACGTCGAGCTTCTGAAAGCTGTTTTTCGCGGGCCTTACGTTTTGCCTAAAACGAAAGTTATGATTAAGCCTCATTTATTATTTTGCAGTTGATTCACTTAATACAACTTGATCCAGCAATACACTAGCACAGAAAATCTAGGTATTTATTGATGTTAATTACTGCTTAAAATCAAATTCATGATTGGCATAATATAACCATGGCATTATGAAGACGTTATAGCAATATTAAAAACAACTCTTGAAATATAATATTAAAAAACAACTATGAGGAAACGAACCTTTTTGCCCTGAGTGTTTGCTAATCTTGCTCGAGCCTCAGAAAGCATTTCAAGCTCATCTTCATCCATATCAATTGGATCAGGTCTTGCTGGTTTGGTTTCAGGTGTTGGGTCTATTTCACCTGGCCTCAACTTCCTAGCATCATTCAGATCTTCATTTTCGTCTATTTGTTCCGCTTTTTTCTGGGCCTGAAATCATAGCAATGCTTTTATGTTTATCAAACAATTATCCGTTATTCTTGATCATTAAAAAATGCCAAAGACGAGAACACCCGAACATATTTTATCCCACAACAGTCTTATTTTGTATGGGATTTTGTTATACTGCGTTGCTATTTCAATAATGATACAAAGTTAATTCAATAAAATTGAATTGTAACGTTCTTACGCACCTCGTCCAACAAATGCTCGTAACGTTCTAAGCACTGCGCCGCTGTTCGCCCAACTATTGGTGCAATTGTTCGCCACTGTGTCGGCATAAGTTTCGCCAAATGTAACAACTTTTCGTCTTCCGTTCGTGACCATTCCGTTTTCTTAATTCCAGGATCTAACCATTCGTACCAGCGAGCCTGTAAAAATAATAATAATCTGAATGCAAGCAAAAATGGAAAATTGGCAATTCAAGCAAACGAATTCGCAAGTTCATAGCTGGAAAAAGAACTAAGAGAGATGAAAGTTGCTGTGACCTTTTTTTAAAAATGAATATATTGTTTTGTCAATATCAATCACATAAAGAAGAATCTAATCATTATTCTCAAATACTAAAAAAAAAAAAAAAAAAAAAAAAAAAAAAAAAAAAAAAAAAAAAAAAAAA
>JARVGP010000833.1:0-28792 GCA_029876185.1 Mansonella ozzardi | reverse complement strand
TTTTTTTTTTTTTTTTTTTTTTTTTTTTTTTTTTTTTTTTTTTTTTTTTCAAAAAGCATCAAATCAGAAAAGAAAAACTTTGTTAGGTTCGAAAAATTCCAATGGCATTTTATTTTCTCTTCTTTGAATTTTTCTTTCTTCCATACTTTTTTTCTTTCTCGTCATATAATTTTCATCTTTTTTTTTCTTTTATTGCTTTCCTTTTGCTTTGTCTCTCGCTTCCGCTCTCCCTTCTCTTTTCCTAACCGTATTTATCAAATTGGAATGAATAATAAATGGATAAATATTAACTTGGATAATTGATATATGCTGATGATATGGAGAAAACTAGATAATAGAGCTCGGTTGTCAACATTATTCTCTCTTTCTTTTTCTCTCGTACCACTTGTCAAATTAATAAAACTTTCAAACACTCCTTTAACTTTCTTTTATTTTGTTATTGCTAAGGCCTTTAAACATTGTTTTTCCATTTCCAATCTTTAATTATTTACATTTAATTTAGTCGTATAATTTTTCTCTTTTTACATTATACAACATTTCTTTTCTTTTCTTACTTATTCTCATTTTCCAAATTTTTTTATTTTATTAATTTCTTTTTTTTTTTTATAATATTTCTATTTATCATTTTGCTAAAAAATGTTTTAAGAAATCTTTTTTTTTTTACGAATTTATAAAGGACTTTTTTAAAATAAAGTTATTACAGAAATGTTTGCTTACTACTTATGGAAGTTGTAAAAAATTACATAATTTATATCAGTTATTTAAATGAATGTCTAGCATTTAATAAATAATTTGTATGTCTCTATTTGCAAGTCTATATATGTGTATGTGTATAGAAATCCTATATTTTAAGTAAAATATACATCGTAACCAAAAGTTATATATAAAATAATGCACCATCCTCATTTCTGTAAAAATTACTATAAAATTAACAAATCTTCTTTATTCTTCCTTCTTTTCAAATTTTAATAAAATTTCATTGAATCATTTATTAAATGGCATATTTTGTCGCTGGTTTCATTTTCATTTCTTTAAATTTCATTTTTGAGATATCTTCGTTGACACATTATTTTGAACTTGACCGGAGAGAGAGCAGTTAATGCTAGTTTCGCTAATGACCAAAAATTTAAATATTTTTTAAAATTTATGTCATTTTACAGCCTCTTTTTTTCCCAAACTTATCAATACGTAATATTTCGGAAATTTTCTCTAGATGATAGACAATTGATATTTTTTACATTTTCAAATGTTCAAAAAAAAGCCAAACTTTGTCATTTTTTAAAATACAAATGCCTTATTTGTTCCTTCTTTCCTTTTCCCTTTTTTTTGCATTTATAAGCATTTTATTTTATTTTTTGAGAAATCAAACGAGAAAAATTTTGAATTTTTCAATTCAACATAAGTGTTCTTCAATAGAATGTACAATAATTCGTCATGTTTTCATTTGGAATGTTTCAGCTCTCATCTTATGGATATGAATAGATTGTTGAATGTTTCCTGCTTCTAAAGTTTGATAATTACATTATGTTGTAAATATTCCGAATGGCTTGAACAATATGAAATTTTCAAAGAGTTTTCAAAAATTAAAGTTTGTATTTAACAATTTAACATGTAAGATGTTGGTAATTCAATATATTCAATATACGTAATTAATTTTGTAAAAGTACTTTTTTTTTTTTCGTTTTTTCTGCGGCAAATTGATAATGGTAAATTTCCCATAAAAAAAGCAAAAATGTTCAACGTAAAAAAGGGAAGTTAATTGTTGCATATTAGAAGCGAAAGAAGTATTTTTATTCATTTGGAGAAAAATCGAATTTGAAAAAAGTTGGCAAAAAAAGCAAGAAAACATAATTTCTTGACTAAAAGAAGGTAAAAATATGTCAGTTAACCGTGAAATTAAAATTTTTTTTCTTCTGTTTCATTATATAGCGTCATTTTGATTGTTAGCTAATTATTCATAAAAATTTTCCCATTTGCCCCCACATATCATTGCAATATCCCTAGTACCTATTTTCTGTATGTTTTCTTGTATCTTTCTTGTGCGAATTTATTTTTGATAATTGTTTTGAAATTATAAACGATTCATCTAAACATCGTTTTTTTTTTCTTTTTACATACGTACATGTAAAAACGATTAGAATGAATTGTAATTTTTGCTAAATAAAGTTTCCAGTTAATAAGAATTTAAATAATAATTTAAAAATTTTATTTAAAATTTAAATCAAAATTTTATTGTTCTTTAAAGCAATTTTTTTGATAGGAAAAATGATTAGGAAAATTTTAAATTTATGGAAAAGAAAATTTTCTTTTTTAAAGGAAAAAGTTTAAAGATTTAAACACTGTTAAAATTTTTAAGTTTAAAAAAAGACAAACCCTAAAAAAAAAGAATGAATATAAATATATAATAACAATAATTATCCTAAAAAGATAAAAAATTATAGAAAAAATTTAAACAGTGTTTGTTGTTTAAATTTTTAAACAAAAAAAAAAAACTTAAACAAAATTTATACACGAAAAATTGATAAAATAAACGTTAAATAATGGTAGAATAAAAAAATTTGAAATAGGAAATGAAAAACTTTGCAATAAATTGGAGAAGAAAAAAAATTGGTTATAAAATTTTGCAAAATTTTTATTGTTCCAATCAACATTTACGTAGCGAAAGCTTCTTTATACATAATTAAAAATTGAATAAAATAAAAAAGGAAATTAATTCGTAGCGAAAGCTTCTTTATACATAATTAAAAATTGGATAAAATGAAAAAGGAAATTAATTTACAATAATGAAAGTTTTTTTCGTATACAATTTTTTTTTTTTTTTTTATTATCTTTTCTATTTGCCTGAGTTTATATTAGCAAAATTAATGTTATAAAAAAAAAAAAAATTTCCTATAATAATGAATCTTTTTTGTCTCTTTTTCATTATCCCTTTTGTTTTCTAAAATTTATATTAATCTGACACAAATTTTTTTTTATAAACAATTCAAACAAACAACAAAAAAAAAATTTAATTAATTTATATCAATAAATTTTCTTTTCTTTTTCCATTGAATTTGTTTGAAAAACATGTTTTCATGCCTGTTTATCTATCTGTTTATCTATCTATCTACTCATCTCTTCCATTCATTTATCCGTCCGTCAACCTTCCATCTAGTCATCCCGAGTTCGTCAATCTATCCAGTCCAGGCCATCCCGTGTCCCCTCCCAATCTATCTCATTCAGGGCATCCCACGTCCCCCAAATCTATTCATCAAGTTTTCCACTCGTTCCATTCATCCTACATTTTTGTTGTCCTATCATGACTGTTGCCATGACGCCAATTATTTTATTAAATTTTCAACAGCTTCCCTAATGCACACATATACATACTAGACATACATGCATCCTACACGCAGACACGCATAACATACACTTGCATATGCTTCAACTTTTGGCAACGTTTTTCACGATCAAAGTTTAAAAATCGTTTTTTTCCTTTTCACTTTTTTTTTTTTTAATAGCATTATATACCTTACAAATTTTAGGTAATAATTTAGCTTAGTTGAATAGCCTCACGAAATAAACAATTTGATTTTTTAATCGAGCAAAAAGTTTGTAATATTATGTAGATGAAGAAAATGAAAAAAAAAAAACTTTGGCTTGGAATAATATATTTTTTTTTTCATATCATTTCTAAAAAAATTAAGTAAAAGAAATTGTTAGAATTATTTTTTTTTTTTTAAACTAAAATTATAAGAGTTGATATAAAAGAAAAAGTTCATGATAATAATAATTTTTTTTAAATATATTCTTTAAAATAATAAATTTATTCCATTGAAATTTTCACTCTTCTATAGATTCCACTTTTTTTAACCATTTTTTTTTTTTTTTATTCAACAATTAGAATAATTTCCGGGATAGAAATTTTCATTTAATAAAATTTATACTTTCAATTATTATTCTTATGGGATTAAAAATGCAAACCATCTCTCTCTCCCTTTCTCTGTCTCTCTTTCTCCTTTTTTAATTTAGTCCTAAAATTTTCTTTTACATTTTTTAAAAAACTACGATTGTTTTTTTCTCTTTTTACCACAAATTATTCCTTAAAGCTTTTTAGCTAGTTTCCGATATTTGTTGATTACTTGTGATCTTGTCGCAATTAATAAGTCGTAAATAACTAAAATACCATATATTGAAATGGATATAAGCCTTAATGTATTTGTTCTGTAGGTTTTTTTTCGATGCTTAAACTTTATTGAGAAAAAATTTTTCAAGCATGAACACTAAATGAACACTCCTTCTTCTTCTTCTGGACATATATATATATCCCTTTCTCATTTCATTTATCATTTCAAAGGATATTGCTGACTAAAGAAATTAATTAAATAAACAATTGTTGATATTTGTCTTCTCTACTTTTCTTTTTATTGTTTGAAAAATTTAATTTTCACTTGTCACTTGATTGCTATGCATTATATCTATCTCAACCAAATCAATCAATCATTCATTTTTTTTTTTTATTTTATAATCAATTTCATTAGTGAACTTTTATTTAGTGCTATTTATCAAAAAAATTATTGCTAGGAAAATTGGCCACAATGATAATAACATTGTTGTTGAATTTTTTAAATAGTTTATTCAGAAAAAAATGGTTTATTTGAAGAAAGATATAGAAAAAAACTTTCTGCTTTTTTTCATACATCAAAATAATTTAAAATTTGTAATGTGGAAATTTATGGGTGTTTTTCATATTGCAAAATTGCATTAATCTAAGCTTTTTTTTTTTGTTCTTTCAATTTAATTTAATAAATACAGTTATCGTTTGGATCTTATATATATATGTACAAATTAGAAATAATCTTTAAAAAAAAACTAACATCCAGTTGTTTTATTTCAATGACTTCATTAATTTTTATCATTATAACATATCACTATAACAAATAATAAAACGAATTAATTGATGCGCGATAAACATGCAGTTGAAAATAAATCTTGATAATGATGCATTTGAGTGATGGTGATAAATAGATAAGGACTCGTAAAACTGGCGAGATTACGGCTTCCGGATTGTTTTCACTGATGAGGCTAAAACGGCACAGCAGGAAAGCATCGAAAAGACGACCAGAAATAACATTCGATCTAAGCGGTTTGACCAAAGTACTCAAACGTACACGATTAACCAAAAATGAGTTTGTTTTTTATTTTCTTTCTTTTTTTCTTCTAAATTAGTTGTTGAGATTTAAAGTTAAAAATTGAGTTTAAGTACTGTGATAAATGGCATATGTATAACAGTCAATAACAATTTTGCATATTGTTGTGACTGTTAAACCTAACATTTATATATAATTATAATATTCAGAAAGAAAAAAAGTAGTTATTTTAATATTCCCATTCATATTTTATTCAAGAAAGAATTATCATGTTAGGACTTTATTATTATCAAAAGTATTTTATCACTATTTCAATAATTTTTATAAATAACTGGAAAAAAAAAAGAATAAGAAAGCAACAAAAACAAAAGCCATTTTAATATTATCGTCATTAATTGTAACATACAATTTTGTAAATTATTAGAGATGAAATTTGATATGCTATATTGTATAATTCATACTAAGGTTATTAAAAACTTTAAAATGAAATTTTAGATCACAAAGTGGTCAAGATGCACCAGCACCACAACCAGCACCATCCTGTCCTTCGCCATCACAAGATGTTTCTCTTGCTGTGCCAGCGAAAGGTCGTATTGTTCATATGGTGGGTGTATTTCAAAGTCCACCAAGTACATCTGCCTCATCCTCCAATGAAAGCAATAATGGAGGAATTGCTACAACAACTAATAGTATACAACCTGAAACTCCTCCAGGTTAGTGAGTCTGGAAAATTTTACATTCTTTTAAAAATTTTTCTTCCTAATTAATTATTGTATCATTGAACTTTCTCTCTTTTACAGTCATTTATTCTAGTTTTATAAAATTCAGATTTATAACCATTCATTAATATTACAATTTTTCCAAGAAAAAAATCGTAATAAAAAAAAAAGAGTAAAATGTTATTCATACTGCCCTGATTTATAATTAATAATTATATTTTTTTGGTGTACGAAGGTAATTATAATTAGTTGATGTATGCAGTACAATAATATGAATTATGTAAATAATTGTTTGAATATCCCTTTTTTAAAATATTCTTCTACTTTTTTAATATTTTAAAATTTCCTTTTTTTCTTCTGAATATAAATGAAAAATATCTTATTATAATCGATTTCAAGTTTCATATATGAGAAATTAGTCATTCATATTGCAATCAGTCTAGATTTCGCATTTAATAGGTAACAAACAATTCATTTTAATGAATCATTTTTTATTACGATCAAGCAGCGGAATCTTTGCAAAAAAAATCCATTTTGAAGTGCTTTACATATTGAGGAATCATGGATTTTCAATATTCACTTTTTATGAAATATTAAACTTTCGTGTTTTTATTTATTTATTTTTGATCAGTTATCAGACTGATAAATTTTCTTTTTACTCAATCCGGTTGTCAACTGCAATGATAAGTTTTGTTTTGTTTTTTGCTACAAAACGTTTTGTCAAATAATTTCGCAACTGAAAGATTTTCATGTCTAGTTAATGAATTTTCTCCATTTTTTCTCATTTCTTAAAATAAATTTTTTAATAGATTTGCATTAATGTATACTTTTTTTATTTCTTCTGCATTTAACAATTCCTTTTTCACAGCTTCTTTTTTCAATCAAATTATAAAAATTAGTTGCTGATGATGAAATACACTATTCAAAGACAATTTGTTGAAATTATCAAACTAATAATTTTCAAAAAAAAAAAGAAAAGAAAATAAAAGAATAACGCAAAATTCATTATACTGAGAATTGAATTTCTTCTTTTAGTATAGCATTAATTAATTTTTGCAGTTCCTAATACAGAACCGACATTATCCTCATCTTCGCATCTTGATGAACCAAAAATATATCGTCGATTTACTAATTCATCAGGGATAACGGAACAGGACGATTTTACACCCGAAGAATTGCAAGAATTTGCACAAGCATTTAAGGTTTTATTAGAAATATTTTTTAAATATCTGGTAAATTTTTCATCAAATTTTTAGCGGTATTTTTTGAATTTATTCTTAAAACCATATTCTTTACATCATTTTCTTTTCAATAACTTTTTTTGATTAAAATTATAAAAATTTCTAGTAAGTTTATTCCCTTTAATTTGATAAATTTATATTGCAATTTTTAACTTTTCAATTTTCTATCTTCTAATAATTAATTCATTATCATATCATTTCTTGCACAACAATTATCATACTATCTCAGTATAACATGCCATAAAAATTTAGACAGCCTATACCTATAAAAAGCGGATTTCATTTTAATTTCATAACAACTAATATTCAATGTTACTAGACTAATTCAGTGTTATAAAATATAGATGTTCGATAAAGATGGCAATGGTACAATGAATATCAAAGAATTAGGTGTAGCAATGCGTACTCTTGGGTTAAATCCAACCGAAGAAGAGCTACTGAATATGGTTAACGAATATGATGTAGATGGCAATGGCAAAATTGATTTTTTCGAATTTTGTAAAATGATGAAAGAAATGAGCAAAGAAACGGATCAAGAATTGATACGATTAGCATTTAAGTATGTACAGTTTTCATCAATCAGTCAATCAATTAATCAGTTAATTAATCAATGAATCAATCAATTATACTATATCCTATCTTTATTTCTAATAAAAATAAAGTTTGAAAAATGACAGAACATATGTTTAGATGCGATAAACATGCCTTACCCATTATTGAACATCAGATTATTATCTTCATTTCAAACATTGCTATAATTTTTTAAAAACATTAAATAGTATAATAAATAAAGCCTAAAGAATATCGATTTACCGGTTATTAGTATGCAAATAATAATATCTTTTTTTTCCTCTTTTCAAATGAAACGGATTAGTCAGAAATTATCATTATTTACGGCAAAATCTCAGATTGGTAAAAAAAAAGGAAAAAATCGGATTCTCTGCATCATACATAGTGTTAACGAATTTCATATATAAAAGTATTTTCTCTTTTTTATTCCTTTAAATTGATTTAAAAATACATAAAATATTTGAACTTTTTTTGAGCACTTTTTTTTTGCTTGTATTTTTTTTATTTATAATTCTTTTTCCGAAAAACTTCGGATTTTTGAAATTTGCAGTTTTTTTTTTTTGCAATTAAAATTTTATCGTTTTTTCTTTTCCAAATCGGCTCGAACATGATATTTGCTAATTCATACGCTCAATATTTAACTCATTTTAGCTCTATATTGTGCTAACAATGCTAAAATAGGCTGTTTTAAGAGTTTCTGAAAAAAAAAAATGATGAAACTACTTTGCTAATAATGTGCAAGCATCTTAGCCCAGTGAGAAAATGGTAATAGTTATTGATTAATGAAAAAAGTAAATGAATAGATGAATATCCTAAAAGCTTAAAGTACGTCAAGAAAGATTAAATTGTGTGTCGATTACTGATGAATTTAAAATGAATTCAAGCAGAACAATTTTGGATGGTAAGAAGGAAAAAGTTGTAATGACAATTAGAATAAGAATAGATTGATAAAAGTTATAAAAATAATATAAGAATGATGTGCGCTTAAAAAATGATAAAATAATTTCAAATTCTCTAACTATCTTTTTTATTTTCGGAATTTTAGCAAATTAATCTAACGAAGATTTATTATTTTATGTAAAAAATTTTGCAGAGTTTTTGATAAGGATGGCAATGGATATATCACAGCTCAAGAATTCAAGCATTTCATGACAACGATGGGTGAAAAATTCAGTGAAGAAGAAGTGGATGAAATTATTCAAGAAGTTGATAAAGATGGTGATGAACAGGTTAGTGATTGCACTTTAAAACTTCATGATAGAATTTCGTGAAATTAAATAAATTTATTAAGCTATTGTCATGACTGTCATATTACCGGTTCAATTTAGTTACCGGAAGTACACTTCGTAAACTTTGAAATGTGAATGATTAAAAAAAAAAAAAAAAAAAACAAAAATTTTTCAGATTAATTATGAGGAATTTGTCCAGATGATAGCTCCAATCGTTCATGATGATGCTAAAGATGATCCATTTGCTGCCGATAATTCATCCAAAAAATGAAGTGAATTCCGACATTACACGGTTTTTTCTTGTACCAAAGATTACCGAAAATTTATCATCAACATAATTTCACGTTATTATCAACCGTATCCAAAACAAAAAACATATCGTTTAATTTTAATTGCAATCAATAGCAACACAACAGCAACAAACGAAACAATTCCTATTTATCTTTGACATCTAATTTACATATTTCATTCTTTTCTCAGGAATTTCATGACAGTATAACACAAGAATAGTTATACCAGTTTATTTTAATCGCTTTATGCTGTTATCATGAATTTATATATATATATATTATTTTTGAAAATTTCATGATTTTAAAAATTTGAAGAATTTTGAAAAATTCCGCTTCAGCAATTTATTGAAAGAAATAATGCAGGGATAACAGAAGAAAAGGCTGTTAATGGTAGAGGAATAATAATTTGACCATAGGATCTAATAAATATAAGATAATTTATATCAGAGATTCCCTTTAATTTAACCAAAGTTTTTTTTTGTAAAAAATCCATCGTAACTGGAACTGTTACATTTATACATGTATATTTCCTGTTGTATCATGATGACCGCAAATTTGAACACGAATCATAAAATTTCATTAGAATTTTGATTTGAAAATTATGTCAGATTTTTGTCAATATCTCATATTGAACAATAAGAAGTTACTGTTTAAAATTAATTTCCCAAATGCTTAATTTCAAACTTGTGGTCATTTCTGTTCAATCATAGATCTCACACATATATTTGAAACTCCATATTTCCAATTATAATTTTGTACATTGTACTGCCTCATACTAATATGAATTGTCGTGTAAAACAGTACCTAACTTCAGTCTGGAAATCATGGAAAATTCTTATCACCCATATTGAACACTATGAATTCGCTTTTTCCTATATTTTGCCTGAAATCTACAATTCAGGACTTGAAAGTCTGCACGAAAAAGGGGATGAGCGTATTTCATGCTTAGAATCCTGAAACCATGCTAATAAGCTTAAATTCAAAAGTTTAAGATCTCGAAAAAAAACTTCAGAAAAACCAATACGTCGTCAAGTCGTAAAAGTTGCAGTATTCCTAAACGATGTTACTGTTCTATCATTTCTAGGTATTTCTATTTTCTCACTCGCTATTTTTTTTTTGCATAAAAATTTGTACATTACATGCACATTATTTGCTTATTTTTTTGAAATAACAATTGGTATAATTCAGTGTCAATAATATTTTAAAAAATCAGTTTTATTTAGCATCATGAGAATGTTCACTATCGGATGGAAATGTTGATTCACATCTAAACATTATAACTGCAACCATTAGAAGCACAGCTTTAATGTTGGGATGCATTTTAAAATTTGAAACAAAATTTTGCCATTTTCAGTTACAAAGTGACAAAGATTTACCGGATGACAAATTCGAAATGGATTACCATTTTAAATATATTTAGAATGGTCGAAATCATTTGAACGGTTAAAATAAAGAATTCATTTATCCCATAATAACGAAAACAAACTTATATCCTTCCCAAAAGTTCTAAGAATATTTAAAGCCATGGTTATCCAATATCTTAAAACTCGAAAAATTTCGACACATTGAAAAAACATGTACATAATCATCTTTTAAGCAATAAAATGGAAGAAACAAAGTGAAAACTGAACAATTTCAAAAATAAGCAAAATGACTAGTGACAGAAGAAAATTTGAGTTATTGAAATTCATGAGCATCTGGCTAGCTTATCTTCGTCCGGGATGCGATGACAGAGATCTACATATTCTTCATGTAATTTTGCGGCGCGCATCATAAGCTGTAAGTAAACAATAACTCACTGAAAGCAATTAATTGCCATAAAAAATAGAGTCCAGCCGAAATTCTTTGAAAATTAAAAATAAAGCAGAAAATTACTCGACAACGTCCACGTTTCTTTCGCCATTCCTTTTTGGTCAAACCCGATAGTGTATTTGGCACACTTTTTTTTTTCAAACTGGCTTTTAGTTGAACCATTTGCTGCTTCTGCAATTCCAAATATCTTGCACGGAGCTTCCGAAATGTGTCACTGAAAAAAAAAAATCTACAAGAAGCCAAAATTTCAATTGCAAACAACAAAAATAATATGACAGTTGCCATATAAGCAAAAAATGCACGATTTCGCATAAATTTGAAATGATAATTTAAATGAGATAGAAAAAAAGGACATTTCGAAGAAATCTTACAGTGAATATGCCTGTATATCATGAAAGTATTTCTTTGGATGTAAGTTACAATTTTTTGACTTATCGTCGCGTCGCTTTTGTCGATGCACACGTCTTCGTCTAGAATAAATATTTTGCAACTACTTTGCATTTGAATTTTCAAAATAAAAAATGCCGATTAAATGATTCCTTCTTATCTCATAGTCTAGCTATAAATCTGAACAAAAAAATAAACTTTTGAGTACGCACTTCTTTACAGCGCCATCAGTTTTGCTCAACAAATCTTCGGGAACATCGGTTCCAATGTCTCTGAATGTTTTCGTAGATGATTGATCAGTATCTACAACTGTCAACTGTTGCGCATTCTTCATAGCTGTGAATCGATCACCACCTATTAAATTGACTGTATTGCAAACCGCTTTTTTGGAATATTTTGCATTGAAATGTTCATTTTTCAAATGTACTTCAGAGCTTCCAAAATTTTGGGAAACAATAATCATAACAAAACAAAGAAAATTCGAGATCGTTTTTCTACTGCATTCTCTTTGAATATGAAATTGGCATTATTACCTTCATCGACAGTCGTTTTGGATTTTTTAACCAATATATCATCCATTTCCCAACTTGGCTGCCTTTTTCGTTTCTTGAGTCTACTGCAATTTCCACCCCCACTTCTCACAGCATCATTAAAATTATCTATGACTGCTGCTGGTTTTTCAGTACAGGTGATTCCGGCTTCCATTGCCTCTGAATTCAAAACTTTGTTAAAGTATAAATTTATAAATTTATGAAAAAAAAACAGCAAATATAAACTGAATTAAGTCCCAATAAGTCCCTATTTGACCATCTTTAAGTTTCTCGAGTTCGAAAAAAAAAAAAAGGCTAGTTCTTAAATAATAAGCAACCTATAAAATGAAAAAAAAGCATAATCAGTTTTCTCTTCCTCCTTAATTCCACTTCTGACCCTTCAAATTCGCTGCAAAACAACACCGAACTAAATCTTCACCGATTAAATCAAACTGCACATTATTTAAATTCAGAAAACCCACCTTCTTCATTTTTGACCTTTTCGAGTTGAATTTCAGTACTGCTTTCGGCCTTTCTTTTTGTCTTATGTCTCTTTCTTTGCAGCTTATTATTGCTCTTAATCGTTGAAATAGAATTCCTTTTCACTGCTTTTTTTCGTTCTAATTTTAGTTTTTTACGCCGTCTGCTAGCAGTTTTCTTCCGCAACAACTGATGAAACTAAAAATAATTTGCTAACATTACGAAGAAAACTTGACTGATTTTGAATAACCGACTCGTAACGAAAAGATTTCTAAATAGTGTTTAATTTCCAGGATCATTTATTAACAATTATAATATTATTATTACCACTGCATTTCAAAATAATAAAAGCAATACTTTGATAAAATCCACTGGAGACTGATCATCCACAAATTTGATGAAAGCACTTCGAAAAAATCTGCCGTTAAATGCGTTAGATACTTCAGCTGATGTGGATACATCATTTGCGGCTGATGTGGATACATCATTTGGAATCATTTTTCGCTCTATGATGGGATGTACAAATACAACGGTCCCAAATGTTGAGGCCCATTTTTCTAATGAATCCACCTTGCAGCTATGGGGTAAATTGTCCTGAAAAAATTTCATCCAGATTCTTGAATCCCTGATGTGACCCGGAATAGAAATCATTTTCCTTTGTGTGTAAATTTTACATTAAAAATATTACAATGCTGTAAAGTTGCACGCAAACCTAATCATGACATTAGCATCGAAGTTCAACAATTACTATTAAGTTGCAATTCTTCTAAACTATAACTTTATCTAATCAAAATTTCTCAAAATAAATAAAACTTACAACATAAACAGTGGTAGAACTGTGATCCAAACCATTACTTTTGAGCACAAGCTGAAGACTGTCCGTTGAATTGCCAACAATTGAAAAAAATTTCGACAAAGCTCCAATGCTGATGAGCGCTTTGCAACTTAATCTTCGATATTCATCCGTGTCTAACTTCAACAACCTTATTATCGACGATAACGACGCACCTGTACAGTCCTTATCTGTTTTCAGGATATCCTGAATTGGCGAGTCACTCGTACATAATGCTATCTCAATCTGTAAATCAATGGCGAAATTTACTTTCTCGAAACACTTTTTTTGTCGTCTTAATAATAAGTGGCTAATCTTGCTTCAAAATAAACATAAGCTCTTCATATGACTTTTCAAGTAGCTGAATACCGAAATTATAAGCCAGCAAGTGGATGAAACCATAAAAACCACTTACATTATGGACTATTTCTATTTCTTTCGAAGATGGTTTACATAACTATATGCTTACGACCTTTGACTATGACAATATGTGTCATGCATGATAATGCTGAACTAACTAACACTCTGTTTCTGGAGAAAAAACTATGTGAAATGAATTTACCTTTTCTCTAATTTTTCGTCGTAAAGCTTTGGTTCGTGGTCGCTTACGCCTTCGTTTACCACTCTTCTTCGATGAAGCATTTTCCGGACTAATGGCAGTTTTATCATTCGAATGCCCTAAACTGTCGTCGTCGTAAAATTTCTCGTCAACATCGCACTCCATTCCAGTCACCTTAATAATCAAACCGGAAATGATCCAGCAAAAAAAACCATTTTCTTACAAGAAATATGAAAGCTGAAACACTTTTATCTCTCCACTTCTAGCAGATATCAATCATATATCTAAAGCAAGATGTCATCACTACCACAATTACAACACTAAATGATACTGATTTAACGGTTAACATCGACTAATCGGTCGTATATAATCACTAAGATTTTCCATACATTTAAGTATTTCTTCCAGAACGGTACAGCAATAACGTAAACCATTTTAGCTAAACTGATTATTCCGAAACGTCAAAATTACGCTAACTTAAAAATTCAATACTTTTAAATATAGACCGTGATAGAGATTTTCATTTCGGCTCAACAGTGCAAACATTGTGAGCCGTGACACAGAGCGCCGTGCATGATGCGTTAGGGTTCCTGTTGACCGGATTAGTTTGGTGAATAAAATCGGTTGTGTTTCAGGAGTGCTTTGAAGTGATGGTAAAAGATGCAACGAAGACTGAATTGGTTGACCTTTCAGTTACGGAAAGCGCATTTGTCAGTTCGGCAAAAGTGAAAAAACGGCATTATGTAAAGTCAGGATTTTTCACGTTATTTCAATTTATTAATTTTTATATCTGAACTGATGCATTTATGTTACTCCGAATTCTCTAAAAATTTTTTATTTATAAGAACTTCTAAAGAGCATTGGCGAATTTAAGTCATTTGCGAAAATTTCTTTCAGGAAAGAAAACTTCACATATGAGGGAGACCGAAAAAAGTGCAATGATAGTCGTGAAATTTTCTTACCGCAAAATGTCTTGGATAGGCATGATACTGGTGCTACAAATATTAATCCGGTAATGTTTTGTCACAATGATATGAATTTCTTTCTTACATTTATTGGACTTTAGTTCTGTGCTACTGATACTCCTGTCAAGTGTGTTTTAGGAAAGCTGTTCCTAAGACTTATTGTTCAGTTATGAAGTCTTAACCACTCTGAGCTTTACTGCATCCTCATGTGAGCATATTAAGGGTTATAAGTTTAAATGAATTGCAGGCAAATGTGAAAACCGGTTTTCATAAAGCAAAGCTTGAAGCCAAAAGGAAAAGATTTCTGGAAAGGACGAGAGAAACCGCAAGAGCGGAGATTCTCAACAATGAATATGAAGGGTGAATTGCTTTTTAAATCTTTCGTCCGATTTTTACGCGCAATCTTAATATTTGCACGCAACTAATCACATATCTTTTCCAGTTTTCTTGCTGGAGATGAAGGAGAACTTACTTATACGATCAAGCAGAAAGATATGTGCAGTGCTGTGGATATTGCAAGTGCTAGCAAAGTAAATTATTGCCCACTTCATTTTCTGCTTTTCTCGAATATGAAGTAGATCATTATGTAGTTGGTTGTTTTTTGCCTACTAGTATTGGATTGAAAGATCTTACAAAATTATCGATGTATCCTAAACTTGGTTGTTTATTTGCAGCATTTTGATTTGCGGCTAGAACGTTTTGGCCCATATCGTGCGGATTACATACGTAATGGTCGTCATCTGTTAATTGGTGGTAGACGTGGTCACGTCGCTGCGTTTGACTGGCTGACCAAAAAACTGCGATGTGAAATAAATGTCATGGAGGGCGTCCGAGATGTAAAGTAAGCGATTTTGAAGATATTTCAAATATGGGATTTCGAAGATAAAATGGACACAAAATGAACAGAAAACGGGTTATGGAAATTTATAAATTCTGCGACGAGAAGTTTCTGCCAGAGTTCAGGAAGTTCTGGAAGATGGCATGGTGATATTTTCATTGTGATTTTTCTTGTACGGACGAAGTCTTGATTGGATTGTGTGTGATAACACAAAGCCTTTATCATCTTCGGCCGTCTCCGCGTATTTGTCTTCCTTCTTTTTCTGGGCATTCCTTTGTTTCTGGATACCCTCCAACCACTTTTCGTTGATTGATCCAAGTGTACCAATATAGAGTTTGAGATATCTTATTTTTTCTATAGTCCTTTCCTTGATTTCGAATTGCTGGTGCTTTTCCTTCACCGACAAATGTTGTTAGAAGGCGTTCTATTGTTTTAACTTCGTCGAGAAGACCCTCCAGCTTCTGCTTTGCCGCTTGAGCTTTTTTGAGTATGGTGACAGATATCCCGACTCGTGACATCAAAAAATTTTTGTTGTGATTTTTCTTTTACGATCGAAGTCTTAATTGAGTTTGTGTGATAACACAAACGTTTGCGGCTTACTTTCGATAAGAGGACTTTGTTAGGATACTTAGCTCGGCCTCAGGTATTTTAATACATTTATTGCGCGAATACAGTGATCTTTATTGAATGGAAAATTTCGTAACAGTTGACTGGTAAGTTAGAGTCGTCCACTCCGATGGTCTTTAATTCCTAGTAAAAGGAGTAGTTTTGATGTGTTGAGATATTTTGCGTTTGGAAGCAGAAGAAAACCTCTCCTGTGTTTGATTCCATCCATTTAATAGTAGTTCAATATGTATGGAGAATAAAGGATTTAGACTGTTCGAGTTACATAAAGGATTTACAATGTAGTTTTTGACTCTTATGGCTATTAAGACAATGATTGTACTTTGTAGAAAAAGAACTACATATTGGTAGATTAGGAGCATGAACTAAAACGTTACAGCAGGTGCTTTCTATTACCGCAAATATCAATGAGATAAAAGAGAAGGAAGAATCACACGCATAATGAGGCTTTGTGCATTACAATAGATCTGGTGATTTGAGCTATAAAAAAAATTGAAACATAATCATTCAGTACATGTTAAAATTGTAATCACTACATTAGCTTTGGTTTTTTCCCGACAGGTACTGCTTCAATTTTTTTGACAAAAAAATTTGAAGTTTGATTTCAGATGGTTGCATGTTGAAACAATGTTTGCGGTCGCTCAAAAGAGGTGGACACATATTTATGACAGCACGGGTGTAGAATTGCATTGTTTGAAAATTTTGCATGATATCAAGCGTTTGGAATTCCTTCCGAGGCATTTTCTTCTTGTTGCTGGGGTGAGTTGAGATGCTTGATTTGGAAATCTTGTCATTTTTTGAAGTTAAACGATAAACTATAAGGTTTTCGTTACCGTGATGTAAGATGAAGAACCGAAAATATGTTTCAACAATTATATTTTGAAGGAATTACTTGTTATAAGAAGAAAATATTAAGTAATGGCTCGTAAATGCATACATGCATTTAGTCAGTATTTGCAGGGCAATACGTCATTTTTGCATTATTTGGATGTTTCGATGGGCAAAATGGTGCAATCCTTTCCAACTAAACAGGGACCACTAGATGTAATGACCCAGAATCCAAACAATGCTATCATTCATACTGGGCATGGAAATGGTTAGCGTCGCATACAGATTGATTTTACAAGTTTTTATGTGGAAGAGGCGTTAAAAACTGGACCGATGCATACATAATTTAATTTCTATTGGTAATTCCAATCATGGTAGTTGCTATATTCAGGGACAGTGCAGTTATGGTCTCCAAATATCAGAGAACCGTTGATAAAAATGCTTGCCCATCCATGTTCAGTACGAGGCATAGCTGTGGAAAATAATTATATGGCTACTACTGGTCTTGATCAGAAACTTAGGTAGTTTCGTTTTTCCTCCTATTACTTTTGAGTTATTGGTGAATTTGAATTTCCAAACTTGGGTTCAGTAAAATTATAATTTGATGTTGAAAAATCTCCACTTATAGGATATGGGACGTACGTAATTATAAACAATTATATGCTTACACATTACCATTTGGGCTGGCAGAAGTGTCTTTCAGCCAACGTTATGCAGTTGCTTGCAGTGTTGGAAATCAAATTCAGGTAATTATTCAGTTTTATATACATGTATTACTGATGTCGTTGCTCTGAATTCAAATTTTCTTACAGATTTTCAATGATGCACATTTGGGCACAACTACTTCACCTTACATGTCACATCAGTGCACCGGAATGGTTTCCAATCTACAGTTTTGTCCATATGAAGATGTTCTTGGAGTCGGGCACCAACATGGATTCACTAGTTTGCTTGTGCCGGGTAATCATTTTTGTCTTAAACAAGAAAAAATTTTAAAAGGTATTCCTTTTCAACAGTACTGCTAATATTTTTCACTTGCAGGAAGCGGAGAACCAAACTTTAATGCACTCTTAACAAATCCATATGAATCAAAAACGCAGCGGCGTGAGCGGGAAGTGAAGCAGCTTTTGGATAAGGTTTTCTTTGCTTCAAAATTTCATTGAGGCGGGTACAAGCAGTCAAATTCAGTTCTGATTTCGGAAACATTTGCTTCTTTTAGATCCAGCCGGAATTGATCACTTTAGACACAACAGAAATCGTTCAAGTGAATACAGATTTGCTTGAGAAAGAGAATGAGCGGTTAAAGTTGTTATTACATACGAAACCACGTGAAGTGAAATTTAAGCCGAAGAATAAGAAAAAAGGACGAGGCAGTGCTCTGAGAAAGGTGAAGAAATTTGAAAGCTAGTCAGCTGTTCAATTTGACATTTTTTATGCCCAGTAGTGAAAGTAACCTTGGCATAGCTACTAAAGAATTTGTGGCATTTTACAGGAGCAAATCAAACAAGGTGTACAATTCGAACAAAGATTTACGATGAACGAAGCACGAAAGAAATTAAAAGAGGAATTTTTGGGAAAAGAAAAAGTAAAAGCGGAGGATTCTCCAAAAACAGTGCTTGATAGGTTTCGAAGGAAGGATGTATAAATCATATTCCTTTATCCTACATGGTTTTTATATATATTCTCGTAGATATTTCTACTGTTTAGCAACTTAAAAGGAAGAAGTGTTCAAGTTAAAGCTGGAATTCGCAGTTTCTAAAAATTCTCAAGCGAAATCTGAAACAAGGTTTTACGTGCTCGCTTTTCCTGTCTTTAATCATATTGTATGTTGTTAGTTTTGAGAAACTTGTGCTGGAGAGAAAATCATATGGTTTTTTATATTCTTTGTTGTTATGTAGTATTCATTTTTAAATAAAATTTAATCAATTTGTTTTTGGAGAAAATATAATTGGCGTTTCATACAGCTTTTCACTATCGATTCAGATGTTCTACTTATTTAGTAGGGAAGAATTTGAGTGATTTCTTGTCCTTTCGGGTATTTGATAGATTCACAGGGATAGGAAACATTTTGGGGTTCAGAAAACAGTCAATTATATGATAGTTAATCATAAGTCGCGTGGTTAATAGTGATCAGTTTGTTCTGCTCAGTTTTACTGTATTTCAGGAGGATTTCATATGTAACTACATTGATATTACTGGAATCGTGATATTGTGATATGGCTTTCAACAAGTTTATATTTCTAATATGTGTTTTGTGCAGCATTTTTCTAATATTATTCGCGTTATATATCAACTTTCCAGAGCTTACTGAGTGAGTTTCAGATCATTTTTTAACCTTTTTATTTGAAATATCATCCACTGGTTTTGAAATCTGTCTAAAATTGCGTTCCTTGCGAATTTGGGTATGCTGGTTCTGTAAACTATTTGTTTTTCAGATGGTGTGGATTGTTTTTTTCAGAAAATTCAACATGTGCAGTTTTGAAAATTTTCTTCAATTACTTTTGTCTCTGTTCTACATGGTAGGAGGGCTAAAGCGAGGAGTCCGGAATCAAATTTATTGTATACTCATGGTTGTCAAAATAAGATTGATTAAGACAACCGAATTTTATTACATTTTTCTTACGAATTGATTTCTGATTCATTCTTATTTGTTTTTCGTTTTAACCTTTGGTATGTTTCAGTGAAGAAAGAGTTGATTTTAAACTACCAAAAGACTTAACACAAGCAAAACGTTTGGGTTTGCTCCTTTCAAAATACAAAGATAAGCATTATTATACTGTCCTGCTCGGCATATCAACTGTGTATATCATGTAAGTTCTCAGTTCTTTTTTTCCTAAATTATACGTTGTTTAGTTTTTCACTTTTCATCATCTATTCTGCTTTTTTGGATGTTATGGTTCGAATTTACTTTCAAAATTACTGCTCGAAATTACTACTGCATAAAATACAAACCAATCCGTTGCAGTTGTTATTTAAGATTACACTTTAACAGTCGGATTATCCTAACTATGCATCATACTGGCGAGAATTCGTAATTTTATTTCTCTCGTAGACTTTTATGAGGAAACTTCAGTAATCCCTTTTTTCTTTTGGGATTTTCTTTTTCTTCACTTTATGGTTGCGTTTCAGGTTACAGTCACTAGCTATTCCTGGTTCAATTTTCCTCACTGTTCTTTCAGGATATTTATTTCCATTTCCAATTGCATTATGTCTAGTTTGTACGGTAAGTTACCCTTGATGTCAGATTGTTTTACTGTTTGAGTACCTGCTGACTTATTTCTTATCTGTTTATTCCTTTCTTTTTAATTTTCCCTTAATTAAAAGCCAAGAAATTGAAATGAGCAAGTATTTAGTGTTCGGCTTGTGGCGCACAGATATGTTATTTCTTTGCGCTTCTGTTTGGACGTGAACGAATTTTGGCATTTGCACCGAAAAAAATAAGCAAATGGAAGAATGAGGTTTGGTTACCCTTTTTAAATTCTGATCTCTTAAGTTTTGTCTTTTGTGTTTTTATAGCTATTATTTTACACCCGAATATTAGCAAAAAAGTAGCAAGAGATAATTTATGTAGGACGAATCAGTGGAGATTGATTTTGAAGTAATTTGGGAAACTTTCAGAAAAATTTTCCAGTTGCTTTGTTGTTCAGATTAATTATTCAACTACAAATTTGGTAAATCTAAAACATATTAAAGGAATTTCTACAAGTATTGTTATTACTTTAGTGTACGTTAGATTTTTATCAAACGTCATTAGGTCGCAATTTTATTTAATTTCATTTTTGTTTTTTCAGATTTCTGATTTTGATAGTCTCTTTTATTTTATAATTTTTTTACGAATAACGCCGGTTTTGCCGAATTGGCTTATAAATCTTGCTTCGCCTATATTTGACGTACCAGTACTAGCTTTTTTTTTCGGAACGTTTTTGGGTAAGTGGTTTTTTTTCTTTTTCTTTTTTCCTAATTCATAAGTCACAGTATGATCTGCAACTTTACTTTAGTGCATTCTTTGATTTCTGATGCTTATGTTTTGTTGTATTTTTCTATATATAATTTTTCCAGATGATGACTTTCAGGGGTAGCACCGCCGTCGTGCATCTATATCCAAGCAGGTGCAACTCTTCAAAGGCTAACACATATGGGAGCAGCTTGGTCATGGAACGCAATATTAGTAGTAGCTTTTACTGCACTTCTATCTTTGGTGCCCATCTTCTACAAGCGATTGAATAAGAACGATAAAATCTCTCGCAGATTAACGAAAAATATAAAAAACTCGTAAATATAAATCGTATGTTTAAGTCATCTTATGAAATTTTATCTTTAGAAAAAGTTCCTCTCAATATGTGAAACGATTCAAAAGAATTTTAATTAATAATTCTAATGTTATTATAATAGCTGATATTAAAAAAGTCCAGTTTGAGGGGCAGGTGGGGAGTAAAATAGACATATTTTCCTGTTGTTGAGCTAACGGGGGTTTATCGACTGAAATAGAGCAGTTTACATCCTCGATAACTTGAAGTGCGATAAGTATATAGCAACGGCTAATATATTTTAAGTTATCATTTCTTATTCGAAATATTAGGGCAAGTATTTTGATAGCTTTATGTTTGCTGTAGTTTCTGTCATTGATATTAGACACTGAAAATTTTGTAAATTCATACGCGCCAGTTGTACAGAAATATATATTTGAATCTTGCCTGGCAAGTTTTTTCAATACGTGAAGTTTCACGCATGCCACCTTCCTCAGTTGGAGTTTTGGGTAGAAAATTAATTTAACAGAGCGATTAATTCAATTTTATACGCAGAAAAGTCTAATTACATAATAGTGATAGGAGGAAGCTGGCGGGTTTTGGAATCATTAAGTTCAGAGAGAGTCCTGAGAATTTTTAAAGAATGAAACTTGCTAGTATGTTGTTTATTCTGTCAATATTAAGGTTTGTATTACTTCATTCTATTAATGTAATCATTCAAAATCATGAAATCTTCCAAAACTTTTTACATCCATGCTCTGATTTGTGTAATTCCGACCTGAATTACTAACTTCTTAGAATTAGTGATCTTTTTACAGTGATATATCTCTTACATTAATATGACTGATTTGCTTTTAAAGTATACAGCTGCCTTCTTAGTCTATTATTTACGAGATGCAAGGAATTGTAATTCGTTTTAAAAATTATCGCGAAAGTTCGTGAAATCTCATGCAACCTTGTTTAGAAGGAACTTAAGATTTATTTGAGTAATAGTTGTACATTTTCTCTGAACCATGAATCCGTTTAGAAAATTGGAAGATATTATTGATGGATCGATGACTTTAACAGTTTATATGTCCAGTAATGTTAGTGATCACAAATTTTCTTAGCTGTTTTCTGCCTTATCACTCTTGTAGAATTCCTATGCAATCTCGATTTATCACTTTCTTTCGTTCACTTTCAGTACATGCATGTCTTTTCAGTTCGCTTCAGTGATTGTTTTTCAAAACTTCACGCTGCTATGGATAGATCAATTTGCTTCTAAATCCGTCATGTTTTCGATTCCTCTATGGTAGTTGCAGTAATCACCTTAAATCTGGGAATTTTCCAAACTTTTTATCTTTTCATTGTTGTAGTTTATTCTGCCGATGATAAACTTTTATATTTTTCATTTTTACATCTTTGTTTCTTTTTTTTTATTGCCTTTGGCAATCGATAGGTTACCAGTTTTGGTACTTATTTCGAATTATTCTACAGTTGTTTTTGGTCAGCGGCATTGTATTTACTGTGTACAAGAGAAATCATATCGACATAATGACAGTATTTAAGTCAAGCACCCGTTATAGATTTCATTTTAAAATGATTAACATCACTTCCATGGAATAATATCATAGTAGCCGAAATCTGATAGGCATCTGAAAATTGCATAAATTAAACTGCTAAAAATTTGCTAAGTGGTAATCTAGAAGCAACTTCTGATATTGTATCGCTAATTCTAACTGCGGATAGTGAAATGAAGAGTTTTCTGGCTGATGATTTCGGTAATATACCTAGAAATTTCTGAGTGATTTTTTTTTTGCTTTATCAGTATCAATATTAAATATGCAGTTTAAAATAACATACGAAAATGAGAAAAGCGAATTCCTGAGAGCGGTGAAAATTAATCACTGATGTAATTTATTAGTGAAAACGACAATTCAAGCATTCATTTGGACTTTTCGTCCATGTTGTTCTGAAAAATGGTTAAACTGATAATTCAATTTAACATTGCAGTAACAATTTAGATAATAATTTAGAACTCTTACTAAATTGAGATGATCGAAATTAATAATATACCTCCAGTGAGACTTCACGGGTTGGAGTTTTTGTTTCTTTTAGACTGACTTCATGTTGCCTGAAAATATGCAATATGAATTTAAAAAATGTTGTGTTCAAAAGGTCTGCGCAGAAGCAATTAGATATTAACTGCCGAGGGCGGCTATTTGGTGCTGCTAGGAATCAAGGAGAACAAAAAAGGAAGAAAAAACCTTGATGAAAGATGAAATCAAGATACCTAATACCTGAAGCACTGAATTTCGTTACAGTGGGTAGTGAGGAAATGAACTTGCAATCCTCGTTAAGACCACAGATTTTTAGAGCGTTTATAAAGGGAACCAATTTGATAACGGTAAAACCGATCAAAATTGGGTGTTCTTTCAGTTGCAAAACAACAAGACATATCTTCTTCCCGGAATAACTTCTGAAATTTATCGTTTCGATTTTTCTTTTCAGAAATTTTGAAATTATTACGTGTCTTCCAAAAGAAAACAGGGAATATTCTGAAGAATAAGTTGAATATGATAAATTTACGATAAGTTAAATATGGTAAATTAACGATAAGTTAATGTGATAAAGTATGGAAGCAGATATTTATGTCCAGTTCCGGATGTAAACCAAGAAAACTGAATTTCAAGTAGATTTTAAAAATTTAACTTTAAAACTTGACAGCTTAGACAATGACTACTCGGATTTTCATCAGGTTTGTTGAATGTTAGAAATACTTAACAAATATTTGGCTCTCTCAACAAACTGTGTAATTTCAACGTCATTTCCAAGTTTCAATCACTGTTTACCTATGGTAGGCATCTTTAAACTTTATACTAAGTGTTAGTACAGTTTCAAAGATAACTGATAAATTTGAAAGTATATGAATTAGGGAATAAGAAAATATAAAGCAATAACAGAAATATGAATCTAATAAAATTATAGAAATAGTATGCAAGCAAAAGGTGAGAGAACCGTAAAGTAATTGCTAGTATAAATACATAGTAAAATTAGAAAAAAAGATAACTGAAAAGAAAGGAGAGTTTTATAAGAATTATGAATAATGTTCGAGTAAGTTAAGATGATTGTGGATGCGAGACTATCATTTGCAGGATAAATAAAATTGTTGTTGAATTGACAATTCTTGGAAAAAATTGGAAAAAAGTTTGGATTAATTGCAGCTTTTTTGCTTTTTTTTTCACCTTTCGATTTTGATCATTTCGGTTTTATTTCATTAATGAATGTACCTTTGCGGATCAGCTGCCCACCAAACGGAATTCCGCGAAAGTCCCCATGATCGGCAAATGTTACCCGTTAATTGTCCATCACTATCCGTATGAAAAACTGCGACAATATCATGTGCGCAAACAGTTCTTGTATTTTGTACCTGCAACTGCATTTTATTCAAAAAGGAAATGAATGAAACGGTAATCTGAACTCATAAAAATACCTGGAATTCATTGAAAGTGCTGCTGTGTGAGATGGAACAAAAAAAAGTATGGTACAAAAAAATTTGACAAATTTCGAAACAAACTTATAAAAATGGGGATTTTATATCTAAATTTCTCATCAAATTCTATAATATATTATGTCCTGAAAGAGATTATTCATTTTAAATTGTAGATTAATGAAGATGAAAAATTAAAAAGAAAATAAAACCAAAAAATTATGTTACAAATCTATTACATTAGAGTAAACATACGACGATAAGAAAAAAAGTATTTACGTTATATAAGCAACTTGAATCGATGAACTTATCGCTCTGCACATAATATCCATAAACATAGACTTTCTGGTTCACAGTTACAGCGCAGTACGGATCCTGATAAACAGCTGGTGTTGGTTGAAAACGATAACACTCATCGTTTACACGATTGCAATCAACATTTTTAGATTGGCCATAGTTATTTTCGCTATGATCGCATAAATTAGCATCATTGGAACCTTAATTTATTTATTTTATTTATATTACTAATTGTTATTAATGAATGCAATTGAATGAATTATAATTTTATCGATAAATCTACTTTTTCTTTTCTTAAACTTCTTGAATTTAAACAGCGAAAAATTTCATAAATCATATTAGAAAATTAATACGTTAGCATTGTTAGCTTCCTTTGGGAAAGCAAGTCTTAACTTTTTAATTTGAGATATTGTTAAAATTAAAGGAGTAACTTTTAACGAAATTTTAAAAAATTTCAAAAGAAATTCATATTAATATCTACTCTATTCTCTTACCATTACATTCTAATACTTCCTTCATTTCATTATTATCACGTGCATTATAACGTATTTCTTGTTTATTTTGGCGTTGTGTTACGTAAAAATTATGCGATAAAATCTTCATCAATTGTCGACGTAGTAAATGCAATACATTAATCCGATCACGACGATTTTTTCGACCAGCAAAAATTTCAAATTTAGGATGATTATGAATGTCATCATCGATTAATGATCCATTAAGGTGTAAATGTTGATGAGATGAGCTAGCTAGGTAAGATTGATCTGCTACTGTATCACGAATCATAGTTTCACTCATAATTGGTATGAGTAATGTTGGAATATTGCTGCCAATCATCTAATTTTTTCTGAAAATAACATAGAAAATGGTTAAATCTAGTAGTATTGGAAATGAAACATACACTTTGCACTGAACGTAAGTCGAAAATTCATTTCTAGCATATTGCGTGAGCCAAAAATTTCTTTTAAACGTATTGCGTAAGCCAAAAATTTCTTTTAGAAAAAGCGTTTCGAAAAAATACGAGAAAGTGGAAGAGAAACAGTTGCTTGATGAGATTAAAAAAGCATTGCATATGGAGGAGAAAGCTTAATTTGGTCAATGATATGAGACAAACAATAACAATGCATCATTAAATCGTTCCTTTCACTTTTCGTTTTTTCTCTCTTTTAAAAATAAAATAAAGAACCGTTCATCAATTAAAACATAGAGAGAGGGTAGGAAAGGAAAGAGAAAAGGAGAGAGAGAGACAGACAGACAGACAAAAAAGAAACCAGGAATGATTCTTCTTTGCAAATGCTAGCAATAAATGATGTTTTTCATTCTTTTAATTGCTTCTTTCCACTCTCAGTAATGGTACTTTTTTTTTTTAATTAGTGAATGAACAAATATAAAAAAAAAAAATAGTGAGAAATAATCTAAACACATAGATATGGACAAAAAAGTAAAATAAAAAGAGAAAGAGAATGAGAGAGACAGAAAGAGAGAGAGAGGAAATAATTTATAATTTGAAGAGAACGAGTTTTTCCAATCAAGAATAAAAGATATGTGTGAGGTAAAGCGATGATTGTTTAAAATTTGACCTTACTTTTTTACTTTTTTTACTTTTTTCAGAATAGGGAAGTTATGCTAATTATGAGATGGAAAAGATTTAAGCATTTCGAACTAGACAAATAACGCAAAATAAAAATAAAAAAAAAGATAGGGAAAAAAGAGACAGCTAGACACATAGAGAGAAAGAGAGAGGAGGGAAGAGACAGAGAGAGAGAAAAAAAAGACCGCAAATTCCCATTGTTTTTTTTCTTTTTTTCTCGGATATATCAAAGGGTAAATATATGTTTTGGATGAATCCTATAAAAGCATATTTTATTTTATTTGGATAATATATTATTTGTTATTGCATGAAATTGGCGGCGTGTAATCTTCCGATAATACACAAAGATTGGAATGAAAATGATTAAATCATCGAAAAAAAAAGAAAGGGAAAAGCTGATAAAGTTTAGAAAGTTAGAAACTTAAAAACAAACAAATCAGACATTTTATCATTGATAATTTCATGTTATCTTACATTATTAAAATGTATGTAAGTATTAAAGATAGCACATAAAATTGATATCAAACATTATTTAATTGTTATCTTTGCTATCATTTTTCTTCCTAAAATCTGAAAGAAAAATTAAAATTAAATGAATTATTTTTCAGAAATTTTTTTCACAAATTTAAATCAAATCAGAGATTTTTTTGTTTTCGTTTCTTTTAGTTTCAATTTGAATACTAATTCATAGATTATATTTGGCTGAAAATTCAAATTTAAATTTAGATGTGGTTATATGAATTTTATATTAATTGATAATCTCTATGGTGACAGCTGATGAAACATGCAAATTTCCTAATATTTACATTTGATAGAAGAAATTAAAGTGATAATTGTTTATTTGTTGACGATGATTCATTGAACAGAAACATTTAAATAAGTGCAGCAATATATAAAATTCAATTATAATTTTAAAAGGATTGAATTATTTTTACAATTTTACTTACTAGATAATACTTCCTAAATACTTCCTGTCATGTCATTTTAATTAATTGACATCTCAATTATTGATACTAATTCTATTATTTATTATTATTATAAATAGCGAAGCAAAAAAAAAAGGAAAAAATGACACTATTTGAATATTGACTAATAATAATTTGATTAATTAACAAAACTACCATTAAGTGATTGGGCGAAATATTTTTGTTGTACACCACTGAAAAATTTTGCGATTTGTAATAAAAGTAGTAATAATGATAATACCAGCATTAAGAAATGGTAAAATGAATTAATGAAGCAAAAAAACAATTATCACTGCAACTTTGAATATATAGTGATGGGAAAAGTTGAATAGAGTAATTTAAAATTTGTCGTTACAATCCTTAACGACAGTTATCTCAGCACTACTCAACGATGATATTGTCATTGTTGAAAAGGCTACTGAAAAGGCTACGAAAGATGCCATGCCAATGATGGCGAAAAAAAAAGTTGTAAGCCAAAAAACAAAAAAAAGAAAAAACACCATGGGAAAGGTAAGAAAAGGAATAAAATTGACATAATAATAATAAAAAAAGATGGAAAGAAATAAGAATGAGAAAAGGTCAGCTACTATAGGGTGACGGTACTAAAATGATTTGATGTTTTACGGGAAAAAAACTGAAACATAAAGAACTGGAAGAAATGAACTAAAAAGAAATTGTAATTATTATTTTATAAAAAA
Organism: Mansonella ozzardi; assembly: GCA_029876185.1. NCBI lineage: Eukaryota > Metazoa > Nematoda > Chromadorea > Rhabditida > Onchocercidae > Mansonella > Mansonella ozzardi. The sequence goes on along the minus strand of JARVGP010000833.1, from coordinate 495 downwards.
AAAAAAAATAATAACAGTTGAGATTAAAGTAATAATCATTATTGGATAAAAATTATTATAATTTAATTTCATGTACAAATAATTTTGTACTTATTATGGTATTTTGCATTTCTGATAATTTAATTAGCCATACTAGAACAATTAAAAGAGTGGAGGAAAAAAGTAAAAAAAAAGTTGAAAAAAAGACAAAAATAAGCATAGATGATACAGTGAAATGAAATAATTTAGCTGCCTCATAACATTGCTTTTCAAGAATGCAAAATTATCTACGGAAATTCTTTTTTTTTCGCTTTCTTTGAAAGTGAAGGCGGTAAAATATTGAGCAGATATCATTATATGCTGATCACCAAATTTAATGATTGTTATTTATTATTACTACTAATATTTTTGCTAATACTATTATTACTACTATCATATTATTATTATCATATTATTATTATTTATTATTATTATTATTATCATTATTATTATTATTATTATCATTATTATTATTAT
>JARVGP010000832.1:0-29212 GCA_029876185.1 Mansonella ozzardi | reverse complement strand
TGCGCAATTGGATAATTTGCTTGTTGCATGCATGCTTCATATATTGCATATTGTGCGCAATTGGATAATTTGCTTGTTGCATGCATGTTTTGTATATTGCATATTGCATAATTTGCTTGTTGCATGCATGTTTTATATATTGCACATTGCGTGCACATTGTATAATTTGCTTGTTGAATAATTTGCATATTGCATGCATATTGTATATTTGCATTCTGAAGTGATGAAAGAGCAAGGAAAATTTAATTATTAAACAGTACCAAGTGATTACAAAAGATGAAATTTTACGAAAATAGAAATTTCAAAAGGAGAAAAGCAATTAATTGATACGTTTTTTTGGAATACAAAAATATAAATAGAATTTAAATAGAAGTATGAATGGAATTTAAACGAAAATAAAAATAGAATTTGTATAAAATATAAATAAAACTTAAATAAGAATAAAAATATGAGCAATGTTAGGGAATTTAAGTTTAAGTGATATTTAATTGTTTCAGTTTAAGCGTACCAGTGGAATTTATGTTAAATATGAATAGAATTTAAGTAATGATAAAAATAGAACATATAAGAAATGCAAATTATATTTAAATAAAGTTACCAATGAAATTTGTATAAAATAAAAATTTAATTTAACTAAGTAAAATTGAACAAAATCTGAATAGAAACATTAATAGAACCTATGAAATACAGATAAAATTTAAATTAAAATATAAATCATAATTAAATAAAAACTATAAAATCGAATTTCTGCAGCTCTAACAAAAATTTAATAATCTATTAAATAACAATGTTTATAAATAATTGCAAATGTTAACAAACAATTAAATTTTTCCGTTATCATTTTTTAATTACAAATTGTTTCATAATAGCATTACCGCTTTTAAATTTAATTACAAATTGCTTTGTAATAGCACTAACGTTTCTAAATTTTATTGCCAATTATTTTGGTAAATTTAATAAATTTGCAATAAAATAAATTCAAAATTTCAAGAGATTAAAAAACGATACATTATAAGCGATAACGAATAATACAATTTCTAATAATGAATGCATCACATAACAATGCATAATTTATTTATTGTCGTCTTGTTGACAAGTGACAACCACACCTAGCAATGATGAATAAAAATTGAAATGAAAAAAATGGTGACATTCCAACAAACTTATACCAGAAAAAAAAGCTCATTAATTTCAAAAAGAAAAAAACAGAGAAAAGAAAATCAAAAAGACAAAAAGGGATTTTAAAATTTTAAATTTAAACGAAAGCTTTAATTGCAGATTTTTATTTTGAATTGAATGATTTTGAATTTTTGAACATAACATTCAACTAACTTTTTGCACACTTTTTTCAGAACTAAACTAACATCACTATCTCTCTTGCACTCTTTCTCTTTATAATCATATCTTTCCGATAAATTTTTTTTACAATTTTATCCAGTTTATAGTAATATTACGAAAATTTTAAATCTGAATTGAATTTAAAAAATTTTCATTCAACTTATTTATCAGTCAATATTACAATCATTTATTGTAAAAATTAAATAATTCGATTTTCTTGGCACAAGGTAAAAAAAACTTAGCTAATTTGTTTGGATTTGGAAATGTTTTGTAAATCGAAATAATGAAAATTATCATTGGAGAGCAAAAAAGGATTTTGGCATGTCTGATATATTTTTGCATTATTTATATTAGCATTACTTTGCTATTATCATCACTTATATTACGACTATTTTACCTTTATATCACTTTCATTATCACGTTTTTATCATTATCGTTATTTATTTCACTATTGCTTTATCACTGTTTTCATTTATATCATGACTTTTTTGTCACCATCATCATTTACATTATCATTGTCTATATTATCAGCATTTAAATCATCACTATTTTGTGATCATTATCAAACCATCATCAATTATATTATCACTATTTTATTATTATCATCATTTATATCATTTTTATTTCATTATTTTTACATTTGTATCATTACTATTTTATTAGAATCATCATTTATATTATCACTATTTTATTACAACCATAAAACAAAAAAAAGCAAAGAAAACGTAATTAATATTGAGCGAAATTTGTGTAATTAAATTCCATTTTACACGAATTTTGTGATTGAATTCCGCTTAATTCTACGCATTTTCGCGTGAAATGTCTCTAGAAAAGTTATGCCAATTTATATTAGATTTTGCAAACGTTTTTCGCTTTTTTTTCAAAAAAATCATGCAATATTTAATGGTAGTATTTATCATTCATTCACTCCAATATTCCACAACATCAACATGCATATGTGATATATACATTAAATTAATTAATTATTAATAAGTAGAAAACGATTTGACGAATGCATGAAAGAAAAAATTTTTCAATTTAGTAATACCCACTTTGAGTATTTTCCATCAATATTTTTCGACTAACAAAAGAAAAAAAAAATCAGTCAATAATTAATTAACCGAGTATTCATAAATTTCAATATTTACTAATTCATGGATTTCAATATTTTACGGACACGTAATCTTTTCATGAATTTCAATATTTTACGGACACGTAATCTTTGTTAACGTTAAAATCCTTCTTGTTCAAATCAAATTTAATTTATATTCTAACCATTGTACTACTATTTCCTTACAACCATTCAAAAGCAGTTTTAATAATTAGACGTACGTAATTAATCGTTCCAAAAATACAAGTATGATACATTTTAGCAGAACTGACAAAAAAAAAGTAATTCAATTTACATATATTAAAATGGCGCAAATGTCATAATTATCAAGTGATAGCTTAAAAAGCGAACACTAAACGTTTCTTTTTGTATTTTACAACGTGAAATACGTGAAGCAAAAAAAATGTTGAAGAAAAAGTTATGTGAACCTTAAAAAAAATATATATATATATAACGGATTATTGATTATCAATGATAAATGAAACTATTGTACTCAAAAATTTTCACTGTAAAATTTTTAAAATTAAAAAGGAAACAAGAATAATTTGAATTGAACAAATATAGATCAATCAATACCCGTGAAAAAAAATGAAAAAAAAAATAAAATGTATGAAAAATGACAATAATTTAATTTTATTGGATTGTTTTTTTCAAAAATGAGATCAAAAATCAAAAACAACGTGCAAATTAGAAATTTAAAAAAATTTAAAAATTCCTCGGTTTCTTCTTTTTGATATATTAATGATAATAATGGAAAAGTGCAAAATGTGATGATAACAGTGATAAAAGAGGGTGAGAGGTGGCAAAAGAAAAAAAAATTCTTTTTCGATGAATTTTAAATTACTAATCTTAAAATAGAACATTTGTTTATCAGATAACAATTCGTATTTGAAAATTTTTTTATTCAAAAAGAAAAAATTAATTACAAAAAAATTATGATTTAATAATATGGAAATTGTTATTCTTTTTTTAATAAAATATAAAAATATTTTAATTAATATTTTTTGTTTAATTTTTCCTTTCCATAATTTTTATTTAATTAATAATTTGTGTGAAATTTTGTATTAAATTTCTTGTGAGAACTAATTTAAAAAAAAATAGCGACTTTTCTGTTTGTTTTTTCCTTTTTTTTAAATCTCCTTGTTTTTATCATCGTTCAATTAAAAAAAAAAAAAATAAGCTCAAATAATAACTCAGTGATATGCGTATGCATAATAATAATTGAAAGATGCGAAGTCTTGAAGTAATTATTAAATTGAAAAATTTTAATAAAATTCAAAATAAATTTATTTTTATCATACAATAAATAAATTTTTCAATAAACAAATAAATAAATTCAATAAATAAATTTTTTTATCCTTCAATAGCGCTATTCTTCCTGTTTTCTTTTTTCCGTGCTTTTTTTTGGTTTTCGGTTTTTTTAATTTATTGGTTTTATTAGTTCTAGCGGTTTTTTTTTCCTGCACCATATCATTTATACGCGTAACATTAATGTATCATAATGATGCAGGTGAATTTTTTAATGAATGGACAATAATTGTTGGTGAAATCAATTGATTGCTTCGTTCATCGATATATTCAAGATCTGTTAAATCAATTGGTATTGTTTCATCTGATCTGAAAATATTTTAAAATTACATTTAGTGACTAATTTTTCAAAAAATAATTTTAAAAAATTAATAATATTTATAAGTATTTTATTGTAAACAAGTAAATCTCGATCAATTCTTTTTTTTACATCATTTAAAGTTTTTTGACATTAAAAATTATTACTGTCACTTGTTGCCATTTAATTGATAAATTTTTATATAATTTATAATCGATTAAAAAAAGTAATCTACCAGAGATACTTATGTAGTCTGTTAAAGTGATTATTGAAAGCAGTCTACACAGTAATCTATTGAAGATACTGTTTTTAATAATTATTAATAATAATTATGATTTTTTAACTAATTATAGTTCATTAAAAAGATAATGATGATAAATTATTTTTCATAAAACGATACGCAATAACTTTCAGTATACAATGAAACATTCATATATTTAACTTATTTATTTTTAGAAGCACTATAAATATATCATTACTTAATTAAATAATTAAAACAGTAATGAAGCAATGAGTTATGATGATATAGCTTTGCAATTATCATTACTAATATGGAGTGATGCTTACTGGAGAGATTTCAATTAGTTAAACAACGAATCCATCATGATAGTAATTAATAAATCTGATAATAACTTGTGACTGGAGTGGTTTTAATTAGTAAAGAATAGCTTACGATTATCACTGCTGATATGTCGCTATCAGCAATGGGACGAACGAATACTTACAATGGGACGAATACTTATCAGAAAATCATGATATTGAATAGGTCAATGAATCTGGTGAAGATAACTTTGTGATTATCATTTTGCTGGATATGCTTATAAACTTATGCGGATCCGGAATGAAAAATAATTCTTATTTATTCTAAAAATTATTTGATACTATTTTCAAATCAAATCAAATTATTTTGAAATAATGATCTCCATTCAAAAGATTAATTTATTCAATCCATTTCCAGTGTAGATGATTGATTTGCAGAATTGAAATTTCATTTATTTCTTTTTTAAGCTTTTCTAATTAAAAATTGAAATATACGAATTATTCTTGTAATATAAAGTCAACGAAAACAGCAATTATTTTTAAGGAAAGATGCAAAGAGAGAGAGCAACAGAGACAAAAAAGAAAAGAAAGAGTTTTAAGCTATTTGATTCTGAACGAAATATTTTTAATTTTAACACTTTTAATTAATAATATTTATTAATTTAATTGAAATAGAATCAGACTAAAATTTTTTTTGGAATTTTTTGATATTTTTTTTTTGAAAATCAACGGAAGAAGTAATTATTCTAGAAAGAAAAATACAAAGATAGAGATAGACGAAAAGAAGAAAAGCAATAGTGTCAATTTAATTTATTCTGAACAAATTTTAGTAAAAGATAACAGCCAAAATGGAGAACTAAGAAAAGTGATATAGAAGATTTTTTTAAACTTATAAGCTTATAAGAGAAATTTACGGCAATTTTTTTTCCTGCAAGTTAGTAAATAGCACTTGAGACATTTTGAAAATTTAATGGAAAAGAAACGAAAAAAAATTAGTGAAACTGAAAGTTTTGGGGTAAAATTTGAAGAAATCGTTTGGAAAATAAATCATTTGTTGTAAAAATTTCATTTGTTTGTTTTTTCTTTTTTGTTTGCTTTTTCTTTTTTTAAATTTCCCTTTAAAAAAAAAAAGGGATTCGTTAATAATTATAAATCATTAAATTCTGTAAGAATATTTTTATATTATCAAATAATGTCAAGAAAATAGAGGACAATAGTTGTGACTGATTTGACAAAAATAGCAATGGGAAAGGCAATCATTGTGACAGAATTGACAAATAGTAATTAAGGAAGAGAGTAATTACTGTGACAGATTTCACAAAACTAACAATTAGAAAGACAATCATTGTGATAGGTTATAATATAGCAACAAGTTACATTATAGTAATAAATTATTTCGTAGTAATAAGTTATATCAGTAATAAGTTGTATCACAGTATAACTTATATCATAAGCAATATATCGTTGTAATATTCGAAAAAAATTATATCGTAATTAAATAACTATATCCTGATAATAAATTGTGTATCCTAGTAATAAATTGTAATTGCATGTATCACAAATAATTTTAGTAAAAAATAATAACAATCGTAGGAAAAAATAATAACTTATTTTTTAACAATTAGAAAGACAATCATTGTGATAGATTATAACATAGCAATAAGTTACATCATAGTAATAAGTTATATCGTAGTAATAAGTTATATCATAGTATAAATTATAGTGATCATAGTGATCATTAATCATTATTATTAACTAATGCTAATTTTAAGATTGAAAATTTCATCAAACAAAAGTTCTTACAAAATTAATTACCTGTATTGATCTAAATGTATGCAGAAAAAAATTTTTTTTAAAAATACTAGTTTAATTAATACTGTGAATAAATACTAATTTAATTAATAACGTCAATAAATTCTAACTCGATTAATAATGTAAGTAAATACTAATTTAATTAATAATATAAATAAAGTGAAAAAAAAGACTCCAAACCTTAATAAGATTTTATTCGGTGTGTCGTGTGAAATTTCAACAAATTCATTCTGTTCCTCATTCTGTAGCATCATTGCCTGTTGATAGGAATATTTCCAATGTCGCATGCAAAAATGATACTTGAGCAACATGAATGACAAAATGAACAATGCTATTAAGCCAACAGTAAATGTAAATATTACCAAATAATAATTTACCGTATCACTTTCCATTATCACTGAAAGTAAAAAAAACAAAAGGACAAAAGCAAAATTTCAATTATTTAAAAAACTTTTTTTCAAAAATAAAATTTTAAAATTGATTAAAGCTTTATTTGAATTGAATATGTGCAGATTGGTGAGCTCGTGCGAATCGCGTGAATTTTTCACAAAGTTTGCGAAAAAAAAGAAAGAAAAAATAAATTAATCGTTTGTGTATTTTTCTTATACAAAATGAATTAAATAAATGTAAGTGAAAGAGGCAAAGAAAAAAAAAGAAAAAAGAAAAGAAAAAGGTTAATGATAGTAGTGAAACAGTCAAAGAGAAGGAAAGCTAGTGATGATAGTGAAGTGAATAGATTAAATTTGAATTTAAATTTAAAATTACACTATTTTTGTAAGCAATAAATGATTTAACATAGGCCAAAAAAATTCTTTTCTTTCTTTCTTTTAATCAAAGTTCTTTGACAAATAATTAATAAAAAAAGTGATAAAAGAAAAAAGTTCTTTTAATTAATATTAATTAATGTTGAATTGAAATTTTTTCTTTAATTAATATATAATTTGAGGAGAAGAATATGTGAAAATTTATCACCAATATTAAGAAAAAAATTTTTTCCAATATCATTAATAAGAATTTGAAAAAAAAAAAATTAATCAAAGCAAAAGTTTTGAAAAGAAAAATTTTTTTTAAATACAATAAAGGAGAAATTACAATTTAAATTTTTATGTAAATACACATAAATTATTTTTGCATCAAAAAAATGAAAAAAAAAATTTTTAAGTATTGTTTTTTTATTTTAATATAGCCAAACAAATGAATGAATGAATGAATGAATGAGTAAATTAATTAATTGATAATTTAAATCAAAATTCTATGTGGGTCTTTAGATATGAAAGTTTACGTGAAGCAGGTATAAAATTTAAGTTGATGCATAGCACATAGACAGATCAAATCGACTAGGATCTATCGAAAAACGAATAAATAGAATTGATGATTGATAGATGATAAATAAATGAGTAGTATAGATTGAATGAGTGATGAATGGAATGGATAGTTTAGTTCCATTGAATGGACAATTTCTCTTTTCTCTCCGAGAAAATTTTCATCCACTTCCAATCTCTAAATTATATCAATTTAATTGTAAATAATCTGCTAATCAACAGATAAAAAGGAGAGAGTACAAGTAAGCGAGAGGGAGAGACCAAGAAGTAAGAGGAAGAGAGTAGGAAAAAAGAGAGATGAAGAGAGAGAATTGACCATAACACTAGCAAATATTTGCTTAAATATTCTTTTTATTAGTACAAAAAAAAAAATGAATAAATTTAAGAAAAAAATCGATATTAATTAAAATATCAATTTTAAACAAATTATTAGCAAATGAATAATTTGAGAAATTAGTTAATTGTTTAATTAATAAATTGTACAATTAAATCTTTGAACACATTAGCCTAGCATATAAACATTATTGGGAACAATCAGCTAATTAACAAATAGTTATTCCAATCATTTCGCAAAATTAAAGTAATTATAATTCTTTTTCATAAAATATTAATTACCATTGGCTAAAGATCAAACAATGACTTAATTAATTTATATTAAAGATGAGGCAATAAAAATTCATTAACAGATGAACATTAATCATCAGCTGATTAATGTAAGTCTCAGTTAATTTAATACAACAGCAATTTTGTTTTCAACAAGAGTAACAAATTAGTGACAATAACAATAATAATAATAATTTACTGATATAGCAATTTTGGTTAAAACAACAATAACAAATTATGATAATAATAATAATAATTTACTATTCATCTAAATATGAAGAAAACAAAAAAAAACAAAGATAAATACATCAGCATATATTTAGAATTTTCCACTGATTAATTTTTCTCTTTTTTTATAACATTTTAAATTATGATATGTAATTGGAAAATTAATTAATTGTATAAAAATAAAAAACTGAATCTATATATATATATATATATATATACATATATATAATATCATAATTTAAACTTCAAACATTTCTTCATTGATGTATATTTTATAAAAATTGTTTAATTATATGTTAATTCTTACACATACTTTTAATAATACACATGTCAGATTATTTTTTTTTTTATAATTTAGCATATATCTCAAATCGTTTATGTATAAAAAAATTTTTATTAATATTATAAATAACTGAAATAAAATTTTGCACATTTCTAAAATTCTTCAATAAAAAATTAAAATCAGAAATGATTTACAAATTAAAACTTTTAATTGATAAAAGATTTTTCTTTTTTCCACTACTTCATTTCTATGAAAATGTTAATAGATGAAAATTAGAAAAAAGAATATGAAAAAAAAAGAAAAATGAAGATGAGAAAAAGAAAACAAGAAAAGATAAAAAAATGAAATAATTTTGAAATTAAGTATTGAAGAGTGTGAAAAAGTAATAAAATTATTCATTGCATTCAATATTACATAAACATTTTTATTGTGCAAGAGAAATAAAAAAAATCTTTTTTTCCAGGAAAAGAAATTAAATTTTTTTCATAAAAATTTTACTACAAAGCATGCAAGCAATAGTAGCAGCAGCAGCAATTTTAAGCTACCAAAAAAAACTTCACTGAGCAAATTTTTCCCAATTACAACTGGATAAAAAAGCATTGAAGGAAAAATTGAGTAAAAAAAAAGAAGAACATTTTTGCCTTTAATGTATAGTATGTGAATCTTTTTTGGTCATAATTCTTTTTTTATTTTTTAAACAAAAAAACTTTTCTATCTTCAAAAAATTTTGATGTTTTATTTATTGACTAACTGACAAACTAACTTTGAGACAAAAAAATGTTATTTGTTACTTTGAGGGAAAAAAGGCGGAAAAAAATTTGAATGAAATTCTTATAATTACAAAAAAAAAGTCGAAGTGTAAAATTATCATCAAATGAAATACAATAAGAAAAGAAATGAAACAAAAGATCAAAAATTTTTTCCAATTAATAAATATTTTTTAAAGATTGCTAATAAATATTCAATGATTTTTTAATTAATATGATTGAAGAATTAATTGAATTTACAAAATGCAAATTCAATGAATAAAATGAATTGAAAATATAATTGAAAAGAAAGAGAGAAAAAAACTGTTTTGGAAAAATGAGCTAAAATTTTAGAGTGGAATTTTTAATTATATAATTTTTAGTAAGAAAAAAAAAGTGAGAATGAAAATTGATTAAAAGCTTTCAAAGATAAATATTCTGTTGGAATTTTTAATTTTGTCCATTTTACTACATATTTGCACACTAAGTGATAAAAACTGTGATAATTATTGAATTAACAGGGATTAACAATGATAATTATTTATAATCAATTCACGATGCTTGTGATAGAAGTCATGGGTTAAATGATTAAAAATTAACTAACGGCTGGTAATTTATTATCAATTAACAATGTTTGCAATATTTCTATTACCTATTGCTATTGCAAACACATCAATTGGCTAATCATTGAGTTAAATGATAAAATTAATTAATTAACAGCTAACGCTATTTAATTTCTATAATTATTCAATTAACGGTGTTTGCATTTGAAATTATTGAGTTAAATAATTAAAAAATTATTAAATAGCTAACATGCACTTTGTGCATCGCTAATATTTCGCCTTTCTGTTAAATGAGTGATAATATAATCATTTTACTTGCCAACTTTTTAACCTTACCATAAATTTTGGAACATTTCCATGTTTAAAATTACAACAAAAATTTTTTCATATCTTAACGATTCATTATATAGCTTCACTTGAAATTTAGCATTTAAAGAAAATAAACAAAATCCTGAAAATCTATGATATATTTTCCAGGCTAAATCATCATTTTCATGACTGAGCTATGTAATCATTGATGAAACAACAATTGTACTGATAATTAGTGATAAATCATGAGAAATAACAATTGTACTGACAATTAGTGATGAATGCTAATTAGCTTTTCAAAGTGTAAGATAATAAAAAACTCTCGATAATATTAGCATATACATTTTGAGCATCATTTGTTTCACCTTAAAATGCAATGAAATGTAAAAATTTGAGAGCTAAAATTGAAAAAGAAACTAAAATTTTTTTAAAAGCATATTTACGATTTTGTTATTTCTTTTTTAAAAAAGAATTTTACAAGATAAGATGAAAATTTCAAAAATTTCAATTTGAAAATTTTTCAAAACTTAATTTTTATTGCGACAATAACAAATGGAACAAAATTTTTAAGTTGTTTTTTTTTTTAAAATGCTTACGTTATATATATATATATATATATATAAGAAATTGTACGCTACACTTGTAGATACTAAATAATTAATGACTTGTTAGAATATATTAAACTATAAATTTTAATTAAAAAGACAATTTTTTTCCAAAATCACATTAATTAGAAATACAGGATTCTTAATTAAGTACAATATTTATTATAGATGAGTATAAATACTTACTAACCTGACCTAACCTGATTATTATCCTAAAAGAAATATAAAATTTCAGTAAATTTCCTGCAACGCTATTAAAAAAAAAGAATCGAAAGTAAAAAAAATATAAGAGATTAACTAAAACTATGGACATATATTTCCCACATATGGAAATTTCCATATGTGGGAAATAATTTCAAATAAAAATTTAAATAATCTTGAAAAATGAAAAAGTAAAAAAAAATTGGAAAATAGAAAAAAAAGAGAAAAAAATTATTGATTAAATAAAGAGACAGAAAAGATTTTCACATATATATGCATGAAATATTTTTAGTGAAATCTTGAAAAAAGAAGGAAAAAAGTTCGAAATGTGATTAAAACTTTATTAGTAAAAATTTGAAATCAGCATAATACTATGTAAAAATTTTGAATTAATTTAATTTTAAAAAACCCTTTAAATCATAAATTTATTTTAAAAAAAAAAAACCATAACTTATTGACATGATAAATGACAGAGGCTATTTTGAAAAAGTATTAAAATAAATAAATAACTAATGAAATGCTAAGAATATTTAATCATATAAATTTTTATTTAGGAAAATAATACTGTATAAACTGTATTAGATGTTATCCAGATATTGTTGTTGTTAAATTTAGGAAAGCATAAAACACAGCGATGTAATTAATCCATAGCAAATACAAATAATGATTGGAATGATCTTATCAGTTATCACATTTCAGATAGAACAACAGAACGATTATAATTAATACCGTTGTAAATACAAATAATGATTACAATGATATTATCAGTTATCATATTTCAGGAAGAATGGAAGAGAAGAGGATTATATATTGCGTTCGTCTATTTATATTCAAATGCGAAATGCAACAAAAATAATAAGATAGCACTACAAGTTATTACATTCAGGATGGAGCATCACAAGGGCAGGATAATATTTTCAGTTAACACATTCCGGCAGATTATAAGCTGAACGGAACAGAACAAGTAGCATTGAATTATCAATCAATCAGTTGAAAGAACAGCGCAACAGTCAGCTGTTCGCAAATTGATTTGATTGGTTAAAATTGTTTATTGAATTATCAAAAAAATTGCCATTTTTTTTTCTGAAAAAATTTCAATAGTTTTCAAAAAATAAAAAATAAAAATAAAGAAGAAAAGAAATCAACAAATTCTATTTTTCATCATCACTCAAAAAAAGTAAACAAAAAATGACTTTTTTTTTATTTATACTATGAAACTATAAGATAGAAAAAATTTTAATCTAATTGATAATTGCAAATTTATTCAATCAATAATTAAATACATCTTATTCTGTTATGCCACTGTAATTTTCATTCAATAAAAATGATAATTAATTAAATTCAATTAGAATATGATATAATTAGCAATTAATCAAAATGTAATCACAGTAATTGTAATAAGATCATAGTAATCATAAGAATCATAATAAGGCATACCAAAATTTGTAAAGAATTGATAATAAATTTTAAAAGGAAAAAAACTGAGAATAGTATTTTAAAATAGTGAAAATGAAAATGTTAGTTTAAAAAAGCTGCAAATTAAAAATGAAAGCAATATTTCAAAAAAAAAAATTACTGAAAATAAAATAATATTTTGAAGATGAAAATAATAGTTTGAAAAAAATTGAGAAATTAATTATTGAATCTTAGTGATAAAATGAATGATCAAATTTTGCAAAAGTGAAATTTAAATTTCACAAAATAGCAAAATTACCTAATGAATGATGTAATATAATGTAAACAATAATTGAATGCTATCTGAATTAAATATTTAAATCAGTGCATGTAAAAAAAAGCGAGCAAAAAATGCATGTATATTGCATTTTCGTAATCTATGGCTTTATAATATGTCACCTTTTTTTCTGTTTCTTTTTTTTTAAAGAAGTAAAGAAGAAATAACTTTGATAAAAAATTGAAAGGCGAGCAAAGAAATTTTGCAAAAAATGATGCTGTCTTGATGGTTATGGTTACGGTAACGGTAAAGGTGCTGAAAAAAATTGCGGTAAGGAAATTAAGGCGAAAAAATTGATTACGTTAATAAAATTAAACGTTTGATTAATAAAAGTGTTGAAAAAATATTTGACAAGTGTTCATTAGCTATGATTACAGGAAAGAGGACAAAAATTCAAGCAGTTACTGCTGTCCACTATTCGGAAATCTAATCGAATTTGCTTTTTTTTAAAGCAAAAACTCTGTTGCCATATTTAACCATTTTTTTCAATTATATATTCTCAAATTGCAAGAAACATATTTCTATTATTTTGATTTATTTTTTAAATTCAGAAAATTTGAAAAAATATTAAAATATTCATATATTTCTGGGATTTGTGGCGAATTAAATTATTCATAATGCTTTTTTGAAAGATTTTTAAATTACTTAAACTATAGGTTATGAAGCAATCAACAGATTGAATTAAGTTGTCAAGTTAATGAAGCTGTCATGCTTGTGGCTTGATGCAATGAAATTCTTAATTTAGTGTTTCAAAATGAAAAAAAAAAAAAGAAAAACTTGTTTATAAATTTCAATTATCTTAAGATATTTTTTAATTATTGAAGATTTTTCCGTTTTTTTTTAAAAAAAACTTTAAATTTCAAATTTTAAAATTAAGCCGAGCATAAATTACACATTCTATCTGCCGATCATAGATTCTATCGTACAAATGCTGTAATTTCATTTTGAGCTTTCTCGTAGAAAGCCTCTGAATTGTGCAAATTAGCACTTGGAGATGAAATTTGTTGTCAAAAACAACACATCTCTAACAAAATAACAAAATATTCCCTTTAAATCTGTCACAATTCTGATGAAACTTTGTAAATGCCACTAAAAAAAAAACTTCAATCAATCGTTCTATTCCAAACAGAAAAAAGGCTGATGAACAAAAATTGCACAAAGGACAAAAAATTTCTATGAACAAAAAAAAAAATTGTCACTAAGATCTTTTATCAATTTAAAGAAAAAAATTCTTTTTAACAAGCAAACATTTTCATATTATTAATCAAAATGTGTCATCCGATATTTCAAACTGATCTTGTTAATTAATTTTTAATGTTAATTAATTCTTTACAGTAAGAATAAATCATATTTACATTGGATTATTTTGATAAGAATATTATCTGATAAAGCATAGTTATTATCATTTATCCAACATTCTAAATTCGTTTATCATGTATAAGCTATAATTATTATTAAATATTTGGTGGAAATTTGAATGACTTTGTTAATTATTTATTAATTAATTCTTATTTGCTCATTTATGGTCGTTTTATTAATACTATCATGTGAGATAAAGCACAGTTATCATCGTTCTCTTATCATCTATCATCATCCTAATGTCAATTTCTATCAACTATGAAATAAGTTAAGTCGGAAAATAGGAAAATTTTAATTTTTTTGCATAATTCTTTTTTCTCTCAATTTTGGTAGCGATAATAAGTTGGAAATTTAAGAAAAAAAAATTTGTTTTTGCCAACCAAAAAAACAAAATTAACTAAACTTTTAATGCAAACATTAATTTTATAAAAAAGCCATGATATTATTCAGTACGAACTACTAGCATCCATCATTGTAATTTCAAAGATAAGATTAGCATTCAGTTTTCTTATAATGATTAGAAGTGTATAACATCCAGAGACCAATATCAAATCGAATATCAAAACAATAACACACCAGTAATGACTGCTCTGTTCTTTCAACAAATGAATACAACCCCGCAATGTCCAGTATTTGTATATGCTTTACTGGACATTAGCCACTCATTTTTTTAGTATAAAAATGAAATATGAGTTAGAAACAAAAAAAAAAAAGAAAATATAAATTTAATAAATGAACTAATTAACAAAACATTAAATTAGAAATGAAAAATTTTGCCAAATTTTTATTTAAAACTTAATTTTAAAATTATTTGAAATTGTCACATTCAATTTATTTTTTGTCACACATATACATTCACATCCTACAGACAGACATGTATGTGCATGCATGTGTGACAATGCCATCTTTAACGTATATATGTATATATGAATATACATACACACATACATACATGCATACATACATACAGACAGACACATGTTCACACACACATACAAACAAGCTAATAAATAATGCATTTAAAATTACACTGCGTGACAACAATTTCAGTGCTATGTAAATTTTAGCTTTAGTTAGGTTTTTTCAGTTTGTTTTTTAAAGAAAAATGAAAAAATTTGCTGGCAATTTTATTTTTTTACTTTTTTAAAATATTTTAAGCTTTTTTTTTATTTGCATGTATTTCCGTGAAAAATAAATTTTTTTTTCGCTCGAAGTTTTAGCAAAATTTGAAATAAAATTTGTTTTGCAAAAAATGAAAATATTAGAAGGAAATTTATGGAACTTTGAAAAAATTTCACTTTTCTCTTCAATTAATGAAAATGACACATTCAAATATACTTATTATTTTGCAAAAAAATTTTTTTAATGTATTGAAACGTTTAATTTAATATGAATTTATTGGCGCATAGTGTATGAGATAATTTTGGATAAATTAATTAGCAAAATTAACAATTAAAATTACTTTTTAGAAATTAAATAGAAGAATAACAGATTGGAGAGATAATTGCTCAACTGATCATCATTAACCATCATTATGAGCATCATAAATCATCTTCACCGTTATCATTATTATCATCGTTATCATTATGGCAACGGAAGAAAAAAATCCTTTTAGTTTCCTTTTTTTTGCCTGATAAAAGTTCATATTTCTTCGTGTTTTAAAGCTGAATAATTTATATTTTGCATAAAAAAAAATTGCTTCAAAATTTCGCCTCCAACAAATATTTATGAATGAAAGAAAAGAATGAAATATTTCATTAAAGTAAAAAAGTTTTGAAAAAATTTTTCAAAAGCAAAGAAAATGCACGTAGTAATATTATGAAGCATTTCATTGAAATTAAAAAAATTTTGAAAAAATTTTTCAAAAAAAAGAAATTGCATGTAGAAAAATGATGAAATATCCACATTTATATATGAAATATCTCATTAGAACAAGAAAATTTTAAAAACTTTTATCACAAAAAAAAAAATAAATGAAATGACTTTTCATTTTTTTGCAATTGAAATGAATGCAATAATTTTAATAAAAAAGTATTTGAAGGATAGAAAAGTGAAAATGTGAACAGATCAAATTAGCATTCATTTGATTTGACAGTAATACAATTGAAAAAAAAACCAAAAATACGCGATAGAGAAAGTACATTCAAAATAAAAAAAAAATTTTTTCATTAAAAATTTATATCATTTTTTAAAAAATTATAAATACTAAAAGATTCAAAAGGATTAAATCCAAAATTGTCAAGCTTTTTAAATTTCAATTAAAAAAAATAAAAAATTAAAACTAACAATCAATTATTTATTTCAAAATTTGTTTTAATATTATTAAAGGAAAAAAAAAGCTAAAAGACTAAGAGAAAAAAAAACTAAAAAAAGGCAAAAATTAAAGCTAACTAACACAATTAATTAATTTTTCCAAAATTTGCTTTAATATTATTATAGGAAAAAAAGCCAAGCCGAAAGATAGAAAGAGAGAAAAAAAACCTTGAAAAAAGGCTTTTAAATCGATTTGAATAAATTTTTTTTCCAGTAAAAGACAAGCAAAGCATTTCAAAAAATATATATATATATATATATATATGTAATACATGAGAGGAAAGAAGAATAAATGAATAATTCGATAATTTGCACCAATTCTCTCTCACTGTTAGCTCCCCCGCTTTGATCGCTTCACCGATGTTTTTTTAACACACTGCTCTTTCAAATTTTCCATAATAAACACATATGTGAAAATCTTTTCCATCTTTTACATTACATTTTTATTTAAGTTTCTTTTAAGTTTCTTTTTTTTCTTTTTTTTTTTGTATTCCATTTTCCATAATAGAACACACTATGCAATCAACTATGGCAAATATTGAACATTTTAAAAGACCTTTTCTTTTTTTCCTCCAAACTTTTGCGAATTTTCAATTAAAACAATAAAAAGTTATGTGAAAAGAAATCTTTTATTAGTATCTCATGGAAAAAGAAAAAAAAAGAAATATTCTAATACGATAATTTAATAACTGAATGGAATTAATATATGAAATATTTGAAGATAAACATTTCGAGGTGAGGTGAGGATGAGAGGGAAAAAGAGAATTCTTGATTGATTTCAATAAGATAAAATTTTTTTGTGAAATAAAATTTTTATTAAGAAATTAAAGAAAAAAAAAAAAACATTTAACAAATTAAAACGATGCGCCGTGTATTTTAATAAATTAAACTTCTGCAATATTTTTTTTAACATAAAATTTTGGCAATTATTTTTATTAATTAATTTCAATGAGAAAATTATATGATGTGAAGTTATCTAATGAAAAAAAAAAAAAAACGAAATGAATTTCATTAAAGGTTTAATTTTTGCAGTTTTTCAACAAATTTTTCTCAATTTCAAAAAATGAAATTGAACAGTTTTTTGAATTAACAGAATAATTTTTTAAATTTACAAAGCATAGAATTTGTTTTGTTTTTTCTTTTTTTCACAAAAACATTTCATTTGTAATTGATTAATCAAGTTTTAGTAATAAATTTGACAAATATCACATCTTGTTCAATCTAATATTCTTTTGTTTTTTTTTGTCTAAAATAAATTTAAGCAATTCATTTTTTGTTTTTCGTTTAGACATATTTCTTCCTCTCCAAATTAGTGGAAATAAAAAAATTAATTGAAAGCCCTAAATTAATTAATTGATTAAATTGCTTATTTGATTTCAAAATGAAAAATAAAATGAATGAAGAATGGAAGATTTCAGAAGAAGCATTATTGTTGTTTTAGGTACGCTTTTTTTTTAATTCATTTTGTTTATAAATCAGTTAATGTAATTAATTACATTACATTATTATTTAATATAATTCCAATAGCACTGCTTTTTGTTTATAATAACGGAGAAAAATTGAAAGAAAAATTAATTATTTCTTTGTACTAAAATAAAGTTGGAAAAAAAAATTCGAAAAAAAATTGGAAAAACGGTCGAATTCAAAAGACTGAAAAAAAAGGAATAGTGATTAGAGCCAACTGAAAAAAATATGTTTAAATTTGATAGCTGAATGATGAAGAAATGAAGTGAATCGAATTGAACTGAACTGAACTGTGAAATGACTTCTAGCAATCAATAGTAGAAATCATTCATTGTTTGTTGATATTTCACTCTGCTTTTATCACTCTTGCAATATTGCATATTTCATGATTCATATCCTGCCCACTGGAGTGAATTTAATTTATTAATTAAATCCATTACAGTCTCTTCTATCTGGCAATGAATTTCTTTCGCTTCATTCCATTTTCCATTTCATTTCCTTTCATTTCACTTCATTTTTTTTTTTATTAAAAATATGGCTTTTTTTTTTGCATTAGCTTGGCTAATATTTATTTGCTCAATTTTATACTTTCATATGTTCAGCGATTTTTCCTATGGCAATTTATTTGTTACATTTATTAATTACTAATTAAATGGAATTTTCAGAATAATTTGATAAGAATATGACAAAACAGTAATGTCATATTCTTATCAAAATATTAATCCTATCTGTTATTATCATTATCATTGTAATACATTATCAATATATGTATATATAGGGTTAGGCTAAAAAATAACTGTAAAATTGTTGAAAAATTAATTTATTTCTTGGTAATCGATATAATAATAATGATACTGTGGAAGTTCTTTGGCGTCACATTGAAGAAATTATATTAGTACAAAATCAATAATTAGCAAACTAGTATTTTCATCCAAAATTTTTGAAATATTATTGAGATTTTGTACAAATTATGTTTGAAGTGATTGAAATAACAAGGAGGAAAAAAATAACGATGAGCATTCTCTCATATATTTGAATCGATAATGCAAATCTAAATTTAAAATACAATACAATAACAGATAGAAAATATGATGCTGCTCATTAAAAACACAACAGACAGAGCACGCGTGTAATTTACGAGTAAAAGCAAGTAAAAATAAAAGCATCAAAGAATGAAAATTAGCCTAGGTTTCTCAAGACTTTTACCTTTATCTTTTTATATAAGAAGTTTTTTTTTCAAATGTACATTTATTTATTATTTAAATATATGTATGTAATAATCCTTTATCAAATGAATGTAGCTTATCATTAATGAGTTAAATAGAAAAGCTTTTAGGATAATAGTATTACTATTACTATCAAGTATGTCCATTTGATAAATGACTATTATAATTGAGATATAATTGAATGACGAATGTAAAAGTAATATATGAATCCAATTTCATTAATAATAAGTCACAAAGTCACAAATATACTTGATAGAAAAAACTTTCAATAGTTGCATGGAAAACATTTAAGTGAAAAAAACATGAGTAACGCACATAAATATTTATACTATCATAAATATCCTAAATTTTTTCCTGGATATCAACTTAACGAATCTCAATTAATAGTCTCAGTCATTCACTAATTATGCATAATCAATCTTTTGATTATCTTTTCGAGACTTCATTTCTACAAACACATTAATACTGTTGCAAAAAAAAATAAATCACTTTTTTTTCTCTTCCTAAAAAAATTATTGAAATTTGTTCAATCCCTTTTATTGATCTAAATATTTCAACATTTCCGGTTTCCAGTAATAATACATTGCTAAGCGATCAAATCCATATTCAAAATAATCAAAACCTCTATCATCAATTTCAGCATGCTGAAATGACCATATTGCCCAGAATAAATTCGGGAATGCTGTAAATTGACGTATTTCCTTTAACAAACGTTCAACTGCTACATCGCGATCATCCGGTAAATCAATAATGCATTGCATTCTCTTTTCATCATTTCTATCATGCGAAATCTAAATAGCTAGGAAAATGGAAATTTCAATTTAAATAAAAAATTTTTTTTTCCCTTTTAAACTTAAAATTAAATACTTGAAATTAATGCATAAAACACAAGTGAGATAATTTTTGTATATTTTGTTCCCTTCAAATTATTCGATGGATTGAAAAAGGTCATTCAAACTGATCATCAAATCAAAGTATACGCATTTTCAGGTAACATTTTAACGTTTCGCTATTATAATTTATCATGACTGTCATATCAGTAAAGATAATTTTCAGTTGTCATATATCCTGAACTTATGATCTTTGGATGTCAGTTTTTTGGTAAAATTTAAAAACGGAAAAGAAAAATCTCTACTAACCTTATTTGCTTCATCGATATAGGCATTAATATACAAACGTTGAATTTCTTCATTCGGCCACTGATTCTGTTTAAACTCGTAATAAGGCCATACTTTACCTTCATTATGTTGACAACATTCGACGCAATAATGACATAAATCGAAGCCACTAAAACACAGAATATATTATCGTTAAATTATCGTAACTGAATTAAAAGTGTCGGATGAAGAGAACGAATGAAACAAACCGATAATTATAGCAGCCATATTCATAATCGATCAAGACAATTGGGTCCTCATCATCTTTTCTCCCAATTAAACCCTGATCAGTTACTTTAATACCATTACGTAAGAGTAAATTTCCTTCCTGGAAATATGCTGGAAATGACTGTTTACGTTTTTCAGTTCTTCAGTGTAATGGTAACATTCCATTAAAAAACAATGTAAATTTGGTATTATAAAACGGACATCAGTTATGCATAGAATATATCAAAAAGTCATCTTTCAAACAATTAGCTGTTATGTTTTTCCTCATTTAATGAATTCAAAAAAGGCCATCTAAAGCGTAAACAATGTAATATCATGTTTTAATATCTCGAGTTTCATTGAAAATTCCTCGAATTCCATCACAATTTGTGAGAAAGTAATTTAAGAAATTTCGGATATTCAAAGAGTGACAAGCATACATGTAAATCGTTATTGCTGAAAACAACTGGGCTACCACTTTGTGCCAAACATTTCTTGCATATCTCCAACTCTTCTGCTAACAAATCAACTGTGATAAAATCAGGACACTGGAATAAGACGTTTAATGTTTACATATTAAAATATCAGTTGTGAAATTTTTACAAAAAAAAAAAAATTAATGAAATAGTGAGTAGAGAGAAAAATGATACAGATAACAATCGTCATGGCTTGACCTTGCAAACGAAAATTTAGAGGATTTCATCCACGTTGAATGAATCTGCGCAGTGAATTTTTCAAGTGAAGTGCAGCGCGCGCGAAGTTGTCCTCACTCTTTACTTCAGAAGTTTACCAGCTAGAGCCTATCAAGATTGGACAGTGATAGCAAAATCCTCAGGTCATAGGTTTTGTTTAGAGTGTACTTCTCTTAGGTGGATGGCCTTGCAGGACTAATTGAGCGCTATATGCCTAGCTCAAAGAGTTGTCCTTCTCTTAGGATGATTATTCAAAGGCTACCGGTCTCTCCCACTTATGGACACATTTTGCCTAACCCTTCAGTCAGGACTTGTTGGCATGGTAGATTCTGCCGGAGGCATCTGTTACCATCAACATAACTTACAACCTCATGAGGATGCAGATGCAGTAAAATAAATAAGTAGAGAGAAATTAAGCAACCGGCCGGTCCAATTTCTTTAAATAATGCTTGAAATGTTTAAAGATTTTATAACTCACAAATTTCTTATTAACTTCTGCTAAAGTAGTATGCATCAGATAACTTCTTGTCCATCGATCTGAATTTCTTAAATCATTAATCAGATCATCCGCGAATTCTCCCATGTGACAAACCTTACTGATTGGCATTTCTAACGCATGTACTCTAGCAAGAATTCGACTAACTTCTTGTGCAATACTGAAACAAATGGAACAATAATTAAAATAATTAGAGCCATCTAATCTGTAATCTTATTTACTAAGCTTAATTACTATTAGAATGAATCAGCTTTTTGAGAATTGGGATATTTTCAAGCAAAATAAATTACAAGAAATGGTCATTCTAAGGAAAGTATTAAGCAAGAAAAATAACAAACCATGGTTTACAGTACTCATCATTGGTGAGCGGGCGTGATGGAATGTATTCCTCAAAGCGTCCACCGGCAAACACTCCCAATAAACGAGGACCCAAATGCCTATAGTATTTTAAAATGAGCAACAATAAAAACAGTAAGAAGATGAGTGAATTATATTAACAATTTAAAAATTAATTAAATTAATGAATTCAAAAAGTTTCAAATTCCTTCGATTCATTTCGTTGTAAAATTTTAACACAAATATCATACAATTTAGTTATTGCTATAAGCTCAAGACAAAAATAATGCTTATAATTTATTTCATAACAGTCAATTTTTAAAATATTAAAATTGCTTATTGACTTAAACAAAAATAATACTGAATAATTCCATAGGAAGTACAATATAAATAAGTAAACAGAAAGACAAGTTATTCCTAATAAATAGTAGAATAAAACAAAATAAGAACCGTTCTGCTAATATAGCTGAGATAATGCCTTCAGACAACTCGTAAGTATCACTGAGATTTCCGTAAATACGAAGAACTGCCTTTTCGGCTTCATTACCTTCAGCTTTTACTCCATCAGGTAGTTCCACCGTGAAAATTTTATTATTCAATCCACCTCTATACATACGCAAAATTTGGAAAAATAACAAACATTTTAAATTTTGCAAAACTTTAAAATAAACAATTATAAATGATATTTCAATATCAAGAAAGTTAAATCTTAGTTCTCAAGGCTTCTATTCTAATATTTTGGCACTTGAAATTTGGCGAAACTTTGAGATAAATAGTTTTGTAATAATTTTCCCATCTGATGTAAATAAACCTTAGACCTTCCACACAAATCCAAATTATTCTAAGATTCTAGCTTCAAACAATGTAATTTAAAATAAGATAAAATTTATTTTAAATACTATGGAAGTAATACATTTCTTAGTAAACAAACTGAATTTAAACTATTTCTAAACTTGACAGCTATAAATGATAAGTTATTTTATACCGAATAAAATTGTCAAAACTTAAATTCCTCTAATTGGTTTAAACTTTTAAATATAATGTAGAAATTTGTAACTTACATTTGTACAACTATACGAATTTGTTCACATGATACAGTTCTCCAAATTCCGCCAAGATATGAAGCACATAATTGGCCAAGTTTATTACGAAACACTGAATCATCTAAGGATCTAGCAAATATACATTTCAGTGTATTCCGTTCATCAGCCATATTACCCACCTGTTCCATTACTTATAACTTGTCGCAGTTAACAGTAAAACAAAATTGACAAACACAGCGAAGTGGCAGAATTCACAAATAGCAATCGATATTTAACTCAGCGCAACTTGCAATGACAGAATTCACAATAAAAATCGATATTTAATAACCAACACGAAAAAATCAATTTAATAAATGTGAATTATTTAAATCATTGAAAGAATTTTAATATTATTTGATCTGCAGTCTGTAAAGAAAACTGAAATAAAACATAATTATTTAGCTGCATGCCAAATAATCTCGCACTGGAATATTATTTACGAAATTCTTAAGATTTGTATTTGAAAATTTAATGAACCACATTCACTATTTTTATTTGACCATTTGTTATCATAAGCATAATTGTTTATGATTTACTCAAATTGTAGCATAATTATTCAGGATTTCCTCAAGATTTATTTACGTTTAGATTTTTAGATCAAAAAATTTTTGAGTCACAATACACTTGAATATTTCGATTTACTTAGTTGAACATAGAAACTGTCAGAAAATTTCCAAGTCATAATACAATTTTCCAATATCAATTGTTTCAAATTAAAATGCTTATGAAACGAATGATTTGATAAATCTTTTTTGTTATCAGTCCTTGTTATCAATCCTGTCATTCTTCAAAGCTTCTTTCTGCTCCTCACATTATCTTTTTATTTCATACCATTTGCTAAAGCATTCTCGACTAATTCTCTCTACCATTTCGTTCATTTTTGCTTATCGTTATTTTGTATTAGATTGTACCATTGTGTTAGTATTTGCGCAATAAAGTTTAGCCAAGTCCACGTTGAGGCTAAGACAAGCATCAATACAAAGTCCTCCTCATGGAAAGTAAGTAAACTACAAAAGGTTTGTACCTACAAGACTCTGTCTGCAGGAGATATTTTTACAACAAAAATAACTAGCAGAAAATAGTTAAAATATATAGGAAAATCTAGCGTTACCTAAAGACGAAAAGATGAACGGAAGTATGCAAAAGTAACGACTGAGGAATAGGTATTTTTAAATTAATATATGAATGAAAAGAAACAATAATAATGTTGACAATGTATAGAAACGAAGTTGATTCAGAATTAAGGCATGTATCGGAAGAATCGATCGCAAAAGAGAAATAGTAAAGCAAACATCTGCAATCAATAATCCACTTCAACTATGACTGCCCACTTTCAATAGTGACCCAAGGCAATGGAAGCTTCAATATTACAATGTATTTCCAAGCAATGCCAGAAATTCAAAAATTGAATTATTTGTTCTCATATTTAGAGCGAAATGTCGAAAAATTTCCGAGTTGCAATATAATTTTCTAGTATCAGTTGCTTTAAATTAAAATGCTTATGAAGCAAGTGGTTTAATAAATCTTTTGTCCAAAATTATACATCATTGGCATATTGTAAGCAACTTCTCGCTTATAATCAAGTCAATTTTTGACGAAATATTATAACATTTCGTCTTTAAACCCTATGTGCGGTATCCTTTGTTTAATGTTCAAAGATTATGCTGAAATGTTGTAAGTCAGACCCATTTATCTTCGCTATAAAGTATGCCATTTAGCCAAAAGATTCATTCCTTTGTCATCAACCCTTTAACATCATCTTTCGGCAGTTTCTTCTATTTTTGCTTTTCGATTTGTCCTTTTTTTTTCATCATCATTTTAGTTAATGCATTTTCGATGAATTCTTCGCACCGTTTCATTTTTGATTGTCGTTATTTTGTATTAGATAGTACCGTTGTATTGGTACTTGCGCAATAAAGGTTTAATTACCTAAGTTTTAGGTTGCAATAAGCATCGCCACAAAGTCCTTTCATCGAAAGTGAGTAGGCTATAAAAGGTTTGTGCCCTTACAGAAATTCCACTACAAGATTTCGTCCGTAGGAGAAATTTTTCATAACAGAAATCATAACAGAAGATGGATTACGATTCGCTCCAGAAAACTATGAAATTATACGGGAAGTACTAATTGAAAAGTATGGAAAATGATCGACTTTAACGAATTAAAAGTATTAGGAGAAATGATAAGGAATAGATTGGCACTATCGAAGCAAGAGAACGAACTCTCCAACAGTTAGAAATTCTAGGAGAAAGCTTAGAACATTCTAGATAGAAACGGTAATCGAGAACGGATTACCAAATTGGATCTAGATAAAGTGTATCATGAAAGAAATGATGATACACCTTGATTAATTATAAAACTTCAAAAATTCCTTGGAAACTTAATCAAGTGAATGAGCAAGTGTGAACAAGTCGAGTCTCGAGTATATAAACGGGAAGAATCCTTTCTCTAAAAAAAATAAAAAGAAAAACTTAATTTAAAATTTTCCGAAGTAACTTCAGCGAAACTTCTGCACTGATCACAATTTATGAAATTAAATCAAATAGCAAACCAAAAAAAGAAGAAGGCTTTGTATTTTTGCAATCAGAACTATTGAGATAACGAGTACCACATTTATCCTGAAAACAATGAACAAATGTGTGCTTCATTTCAATGAGACACGCAACAAAAAAGGATGTAAAAAAAAGATTGTATTGTAAAAATCCTGACAATAACTTGGTCCCTTATGTAATGCAAGAGACCAAATATCATGCAAGGTATAGTATGCATAAATAAAAATTAAGCAACTAATTAAACTTAAACGGAAAAGGAATATTGTCGCTGTACAAATAATTCAACTGTAGCAACACAAAACAATTAAATAATGAAACGCCGAAAGTAAAGGAATTTTACTTTTATGTAAAGATATAGTTTTTAATCCATGGATATCAGAATGTCAAGAAAACATTTTGGCATTATTCGACATTGGCTCACAATTATCCTTTATATTCATTTATTTGCTTGTGTTTTTTGCTATTTAATAAAACTATTAATTTGTTTCACTAATTAAACTTACTCGGAACAGAACGAAAATTAATGTTAACTCCATTTGGTATTAGGATACCTAGATCATGTCTTACTACACAGATGCATTTTGTGATGAAAACTAAAGCAAATAAGCTTACTTCCAAAGCTGACTATCTCATTAACAAGTAGTCGGAATACCGTTGACCTGATATACTTATCGGTGCAGATTATTTCATTAAGTTCATTGATTTAAAGGGAATTTTCTTTACTCTATATTAAAATTGGATCTATAGTTGTTGGAAGTAGTGATACAACTAAGTTCTGCAATATCGAAGCCCTGGAATGTGTAAGTGTAAGCAGCTAATTAAACATAGAAAAATTTTAGAAATTAAAAATCATAAGCATTCAGGAACAATCCAATACTGATAATGATGAAGAGGCATTGAAATAATTCAAAAGAACTATTGTCAAATGCAAAAAAAGATATCAGATTCGTTGACCATGGAAAGATTCTAAAAGTAAATTAAGTACGGATTATATTTAAGGAATTCAATCGAACAATTTTTTTACTAGCCCAGATTTTTTCAATATAATTTTCAATACATAATCGATATTTACTTCATCGTAATGTACTTACTCCTAGCAAGGCAAAGACTAATTTGAGAATTATTATGATGCTTCAGCAAATCTAAAAGAATTTAAAAGTCTGAATAAATAGTTTATAGAAGTACAGTAGCGATCCAGATTTAGCAGGAGTACTACTTTGTCTCTAAATGATGAGGAAAGTAGTAATAATTGATATTGAGAAAGCATTTTTGCAATTAGAACTATATTCTGCTGAAACAAGTTGTACTAGGTGGATAAAAGACATCAGTGAAAATATAACACAAGAAAACATAATATGTTATCGCTTCAAAAGAATTCCCTTTGGACTGATATCATCGCTTTTCTTATTATCAGCTACACTTAACTATCATTTGACAACATATGGCAGTTAAAATGCCTTGGAAATCAGAATAATGTCATCGTATGGGCCAATGGAAAAAATAAAGCCTTACAAAAATACCAAAAAATAAAAATCATTGTTAAAGAAGCTTTGATGGATAAACGAGAATTTTTTTCTAACGACGAAGAATTCAAAAAGAAAATACCTAAGCATGATGGAGTTGAAAAGAATAAGAAAAATTTTCTTGATATTAATTGGATTCCTGAATAAATGGACATTATTCGTTTCACGCTAAAATCATGGACCGAAGAGAATTAACTGATGAACAATTCTACTATGCATTGTTTTCAATTCGATTTATTAAGCTTTTTAGTTCTTTCAGTCATACAATTTAAATTATTCCTTTAAATTTTAAATGAAAAACATCAGCAACAATGGAAAGCACTAACGAAAGATTGACCAATGAATATGAGAAATCTGTCAGAATTTGTGATAACACATTCAAGAAAATGACATTCAAGCCTTTACGAATGCATCAAAGGCATTATATTCGGCAATAATTTATTTATTGAACCAAGTATTAATGGGACAAGAAGTGGCAGCGAAGTGGAAGTTGTAAGTGGACGTTTGCCATATCATTTGTCCATGACAAAACATAATCTTTGTATTCTTTTGAATCTTGTCATCAAATAGGTTGACAAGTATTTTCTTGTCATCATTAATGTTTACTGTTACCAATAAAGAAACAATAGCTTTAATCGATTATCGATTACTATTATTGCTACGATGAAATATTAATCACAATAAGATGGTTAGTATTTTATTGTAATAATTACTAAGTTATTATAAATCATTTAATTATTTACCATAATGTTGAATTAAACTTTACATACCAAAATGAATGATTATTAGAAAAATATTTAATAAGTCAAATCAATATTTTATAAATTGATGAATTATCAATCACACATTAATAATAGGATTAGGATAACGGAAAATGAATGAATAATAATATCTTTTTAAAAGAGTTTTAACTTCATAAATGCAATGACGACAAAATTGGCCTTGCTCCATGCTTCATCGTCCCTCATATCATCCATTTTTTCATTCCTTTTCATCCATCATTTCATCTCTTCTTGGTACTTTTTTCAAGTAAGCCTTATTGATTTTGCATCTTGCGTTCCGTTCCGCTTTTCCATTAACTATACTTTTCTACTACTTCCATTTACTTTTCTACCTTTTTGAAATAACATTCATTATATTGCTATTCTTTTTTTCTTGGCCAGCAAGTTTATGTCTGTTCGTAAGAAATTCTTTTTGATTCATTTTCTCACTGGCTTATTTTAGTCGCAATATTTTTAAGTTATTTTTAAAATTTTTTAAAAATTTGAAACAAAATCTCATCAAATGTGCTCTTTTAGCTCTTCTATTATTCCATCTCTACTTTGATGAATCCTTTAAAATTTTCTTCACTATTTTTATAGATGCTTTAAAATTTTTTATTATTTTAATAAATTCTTTACAAATTCCTTTGACCATTTTGTTTTACATTGTTCTTCATTCCCAGTTAATGACTTTTAAAAAATTTAAAAGAAATCTTAAAAATAATTTAAAAAAATGGAATGTTTTTCTGTTTCTATCATAATCGTTTTTTTTTTCTATTACTACGCTTAATAAACTTTCCATTTTTTTCGAAATTTTTTTTCAACCTTTAGATTTCATTTTTCTTTAGAAACAAAAAGCATAAATTTGAATATGGATTAGTTGAATAGATGTTTTTATTTCTTTTATTGATTGTCTCTGTCGTTAACAAAAAATGAATCAAATTCAATCAATCTGATAATTAATAATAATAATAATAAATAATGATGATGGCGATAATAATAATAATAATAATAATGATAATAATAATAATAATAATAATAATAATA